>MU719190.1:88168-114304 GCA_026770625.1 Nicotiana glauca | reverse complement strand
TTGTTTGAAACTGATCTGGTTGATCTAAGTGTTGATTAGAACTAGACGCAATATATACTGATTTTAGGAAAAAAGATGCAGACTCAAAGGAGTTACCAATTTTAACAAGGACATTACGAACTTAAAAGTTAATACTACCTCTATTCAGATTCGAAATTTCCAATAGGCATGCTTTCTATCGCCTTCTGATTTTGACACCTTTTTCGACGTTAACAAAGGTCCTATGAACATGGTATCTATATGCAGCTTTTATTATTGAACCTATAAACTGTTTGCCTAGTGGTGTTTATAACTGCAGAATGCAATAGTTTATAGACCATATTTTATACGAATTTAGAAGTTGACCTATAGGCAGGATATCTATACGCAAAGATGCAAAAATTATGAATGAATCCTATAGGCATGATTTCTAAATGTATTTACAGAAATTGAAAGTTAACCTATAGGCATGATTTCTAGGTGTAAAATTGCTGAAATCATAACAAACTCCTATGGGCAGGATTTCTAGGTGTGAAATTGCTGAAATCATAACAAACTCCTATGGGCAGGATTTCTAGGTGTGAAATTGCTGAAATCGTAACAAACTCCTATGGGCAGGATTACTAAGTGTGAAATTGCATAAATCATAACAAACTCCTATGGGCAGGATTTCTACCCTTGATGCATAAAATTAAATCCCAACCCCCTTTTTACTAAGTTCCCCAAGTTTATACAAGTTATTACAGCCCAAAAGAAATAAACTGGAATTAAAAAAATGCATCAGAAATCATCAGCTTTATCCGAGCAGCCTAATTCAGACTTAATGCCTAATAATATGAGATTGAGCCATTTTCGAGATCCAAATTTTCAAGCCTTCTCTTATCTAAGGTGTTTCAGAGATCCAAGGGATTTCAGGAACCACAGGCAGTGCATACACCCAAGATGTTGAACAGAAATTGAGTTGTGCAGTGTGGAAGGGCCAGCCCTTATGTGTCCAAGTTCAGAGGGAGCTACAGGGTCCCAAGGCAAGGCTCACACAAGAGGGGCAGACCTTAAGTTCTAAGAGTTGAGTGTAAGTGAAATAGAAAAGGGTAGGAGGAATACCCAGGCAGGTTGGTGGCCATGCCCAGCCACAATAAGACTGGCACACCCTTGACCAACCTATGATCAAACATTTATGGAGTACAAACCTATTTGGAGGTCAAGCCATGGCTTGAACAGTAATCAAGAATACTGCCAGGCCAAGGCTGTTACTCAGCATACACAGTAGGGAATGAGGATGGGAAATTGACAAGCTTACATTGACAATGATTTCAGGCATTGCCATGTTTTCTGAACCATAACTTAAAGCATGAAAAGGGGATATGCGGGTTTGGGATTCATAAAGTATCAAATACATGATAAGCAACTGACATGATGCATATGTAATTTAAACACTGAACTACAAAGGGAAAGGGGAAAACATATTCCAGCATGCTAGAAATAAATAACTAAAAGAATTGGGTAGAAGTAGGCAGAAGTAAAACACATTGTTGTTGAGACATGTAAATTAACTGGGACATACCAGTAGAGAAGCAGAAAAAATACAAAAGAAAGTAGAGTAAACAAAGTCCACAGCAGCACAAGTATCAGAAAGAGAGAGAGTTTTAAGTGAGAGTGATTTTTGAATTGAGATTGCTTTTTTTTGTTTTCGTGTGTTCAAAGAGAAGGGATGAGAGTATTTATAGTTTTGAAAACGTGTAGAGAAATAGGGTAACAAGTACAAGACTAACACAAATATGGCATGAGTACAAATCAGAATCAAATTAGTATAAGATTCCCCTTCAATCAGGGGATTTTTATTCAAACGGATGCTAACAGGTTTTAAATAAAGAAAGGGAGAATAAACCTTGTAAATAGAATGGCTGTTGCCATAAAATAAGCACTAAGGTAATATTATGGGCAATTAAGTCTAAGTACAGGGTGTAAAATTATTTTTGGAAAGATTCAGGGAGGTTAATCAAAGGAAAAGAATCAATTACCCCTTAACAGGCAAGTAAAATCAGAATTTCACAAAGGAAAAGTTTTGAAAATTAATCTCGAGTTTGAGAATTAATCACAGAAGGAACTCAGTATATATAAATGCATGCGCAAGTGATAGACACGTGAAGCCAAGTTATGAAAAAATAACAGCATACAGTAGTAACTTAAAAGGAAAACATTCGAAGCATGATAGTCAAGTTTCAGTGTTTAACAATAGAGAAGAAGATCAGAAGCATGCAAAGAACTCAGAACCAAAATAGTCAAGAGCATTGAAGCACACTGCAATTTCAACAGGCAAGTTGCATAACAAATTCAAAGAAATTGAATAGTCCCCAAAGAAACTAGGGTTTTCGAAAATCAAACGAGTTTAGAGGAGATGAGCAGTCAACCAAGTTTAGAATCTCAGATAAACCCCAAAATTAGGGTTTTCACTCATGCTAAATCAGATGAATAACATATAGAAACTCAAACAAGACCCCAAAATTAGGGTTTTTAACATGCTACTCAGATAAAAATAAGGTGAATCAAACAACCATTAACAAGCAGACCAGGAAACTCAAACAAAATCCCCAAGAAAATTAGGGTTTTCAGCATGCGAATTCAGATAGAAGATAATACAAACAAACACAGTAAAACCTGTCGAGATTCAGAGAAGAGATGTTCGAGATAAAATAACATGAAACCCTAGTTGAGGAAATAAGAGTTTCTAAAAGTAAACATTAAAGAATCTTTGAGAAAAATGCATAGAAGGTTCACACACACACTCTAAAGTAGATCGAAGGAACCTCAGAGATTAGGGTTTCGGAAGAAACCCAAGAGACGATATAGGCTTTGTAAACCATCGATCTGAGCAGAGAAGTCGAAGATCGAGCTCGAATAGCCATGGCTGGCCGGAAAAGGGTTGAAGACGACCAGAGAACAATCATCGAATAAAGGCTTGGTCGGAACCCTTCAAGATCTGGTCGTTGGACCTTTAGAAGTGAGCACACAGAAACCATGAGAGGCCAGACAGGCCTCCAATGAGCCTGAGGAGCCATAGATTAGGGCTCCGATGAGAGGCGGCGGCTAGGGTTTGAGGTGGTGCTGAGAGAGAGTTGAGAGAGGAGAGGATTCAGAGGCGACGGTTGAGAGGAAATGAATTAGGGTTGGGGGGTTTGGTAAATTAAAAAGGAAAGAATGAAGAGTGGCCGTTGATCATTTAGATCAACGACCTAGATTGAATAGGAAACCGGGCGAATCAGGTAGGCGGGTCAGGGGTTGGGTTAATTTTAAATTGGGCCGGGTAACTTTGGATTCAAATTGGGGATGCAATGTGGCTATGATTGAAATGTAAATGGGGCCATAAGTTAAATAGCCAGTTTTTCCTTTTTTAATTTAATAAAATAGTAATACTGATTTTAAAAATAAATTAAACATATTGGGTAAATAAGTATTATATAAATATTAATTAAAAAAATGTTGGGATTAACTTTATAAACGTAAAATGCTATAAATTGCAAGGTAGGATATAATTGCAATTGTATGCAATTTAGCTTTAAAAATTCCAAATGTACTTGTAAAACCATGCAAAAATTACCTTAATTATATTTTGGTGTAAATGTGAGAATGAAATAAATTATTCACCACGAGTGATAATTTTGGGAACAATTATTGGATTTTGTTGTATCAAAATAGGCAACAAATTGGTTTTAAAAATCATTCAAAATGCCAAAATTTATGGGTGTGCTTATATATGCACCAATATGCTATTTTGGAAAGATTTGGGTGTATAAAAAAATACTTAGGGAAAAATTAGGTATCAACGATCTTTTGAACTGATACCGTGTCAAAGACCTGATATACCCATGGACCCTTGTCATCTTCAGCTTCGATGAAAGATACAATGGCATCACCCAGGGCTCACATATTATCCTCACCGTGCACCACAATTTCTTGTCTGTCCCATTCAAATTTAACTATCTCGTGCAAGGTGGATGCCACTGCCTTGGCTGCATGAATCTAGGGTCGCCCTAGCAAAAGATTGTAAGAAACTGCCACATCCAACACTTGGAATTCTATTGTCAATTCTAGTATTATATCACCCACTGAATCTTTGCCTCCACCATCGAACCCTCGAACACAAATGCCGTTTTTGCGAATTCTATCATCGTCCACTTTCATCTTGTGTAGCGTGGAGATAGGGCAAATGTTTGCACTATACCGATTGTCGATTAGAACTCGGGTAACCAGAGAATTTTCGCACTTCACCGTCAGATAAAGGGCCCTATTATGCTCAGTACCCTCCATGGGAAACTCATCATCAGAGAAGGTAACTCTCTTTACGTCGAATATTTTGTTTGCTATTTTGTCCAAGTGATTTACCGATATCTTATCGGGAACATGGGCCTTATTCAAAATTTTCATCAGCGCCCGACGGTGCTCATCGGAATGGATCAATAATAAGAGCAATGAGATCTGTGCAGGGGTCTTTCTCAACTATTCTACACTGGAATAATCTTACGCCTTCATTTTCCTCAAGAACTCTTTTGCCTCTTCTTCAGTTACAACATTCTTCACTGACACTGGATTATCTTTGGCGGTTTTGGCTTTTCTCAACTCTTCAGGGGCAAAGCATCTCCCTGAGCGAGTCAGATCGTGGGTTTCACAAACTTCTTCTTTAACTTCTTTCCCTTTGTACATCACTGTCACTCAGCCGTAATTCTACGGAACGGCCTTACCACTGATTATTGGTAGCTGATTCACTGGCTTGATGATAACAGGCTCTATGCGAGCACCTTCCACGATTACAACGGGCTCGGTAGCTGCCCCTGGCACCACCACTTTGGCTTGTTCTTGTTTCACTGCAACGATTCCCGGAAACTCCTTCTGAACCACCACAACTGGTTTACTACCTGTCTCTTTCACCTTGATCGATGTCTTTCCACTAGTTGGCTTCCCATTTGGCCTATCCTTACTAGACCTGATCATCATTACAGTCTGTGAAGGCTTCTTATGCTCTCCTCCCTTTTGCACTAGCTCAATCATATGGGTCTTGTGATGGGTTGGCAATGGATTCTGATTGATATTAGGCGCCTCTGGGGCCTGAACCTCAATCCGACGAGTGTCAACGAGCTCTTGAATAACTGTCTTTAACATCCAGCATTTCTCTGTATCATGCCCTTGGGCCCCTGAATAATATTCACAAATTAACGAGTGGTCAAGATTTCTTGGAAGGGGATTCGGCAACTTAGGCACAATCGGATTTAGCATTCCCAACTGTCTCAACCTGTGGAATAGACTGGTATATGATTCTCCCAATGGTGTGAAAGTCTTTTATTTTTGTGTCCTCTCATTCTTAAAGGTTTGGTTAGGATGGAAACCTACTCCATGGGGATTTCTGTAGGCTTTTGGAGGTGGGTAAGTGTTTTGGGAAGCCGGGTAAGTATTTTGTGGGGTCGGCGCACGCCATTGCGTGTGGGCAGGAGGTTGGGGATATTTTTGTGCATGATGGACAGAGAAGTGGGGATTTGGAGGTGGGTAGTAGTGTTGTGGTGGGCTATATGGAGTATGGGGGTAAGTTTGGGGGTGGGGTCGAGGTTGGTTATAGTAAGGTGATGGGCCCCTGGACCAAGCTCTTGACTCAACTACCGCAACGTCTTCTTTCTTCTTCTTCCCCAGTATGCACCCAATGCCGCTTTGAATGGCCTGAGTGGTTTCTTTGATTGCTGAATAACTCATGATCTTGTTGATCTTGAGTCCTTCCTCCACCATGCTTCCTATTTTCACCACTTTATTAAAGCATTTCCCCACTGCTAATACCAAGTGACCAAAATAAGAGGGCTTCAGAGCCTGCAACTGTCTCAACCTGTGGGTCAACCCTCACTTTCATCGGAGGGTCAACCCTCGCTGCTTGCTCTCTCGAGCGGAAGCCATATTCTCTGAAACTCTCCCCTGCCTTCTTCTCAATCTTGGTCAATGACAGACGGTCTTGGACAATTTCAAGATTGTACTGAAAATGACAGGTAAATTCTTGGGCCAGATCGTCCCAAGTATACCAACGACCATGATCTTGTCGGATGTACCATTCCAAAGAGGAGCCACTTAAACTTTGACTAAAATAAGCCATCAGTAATTCATCTCTTCCATATGGCCCTCTCATCTTGCGACAAAAACCCCTTAGGGATCAAACCTGGGCAGCTTGACTCCCGCTAGTAATTGGATATCTGGGAATAGACACAGGTCTTTATAGGCCACGCTTACTTGTCCACCTATCCCCTGCATATTCGTGAAAGACTGCTTCAAGCTTTTGACTTTCCTAACCATCTCCTCTTGCTCAGAATTCTTAGGAGGCTTTTCAGTTTCTGCCGAAAGATCAAAATAAGGAGTGTAAGAACATGGTTCTGGTGCTTTGAAGGTCGGTTCTGCGGGATAATAATGATTGTCTTGAGTCTGGAAAAGAGGCTCACTGGAAGATCGGTGCAATGCAGTAGGTGGGGGCACCATAAACACAGGAGTGGTTGGTGGGGGAGGGTATGAGACTAGTTTGGGTAGTGGGGCTGGTGGTGTTTGGGAGGTGGTGCCATAGCATTGTTGGTAGGTAGGAAAGGCCGGGGATGAATTCAAAGCGGGAGGATCTTGAGGTTGAGCCAACGGTGGGATATAAGTAGGGGTGGCGGGATAAACCGGTGGTGGATGCCCCTTTATCCAGGCTTGATACATTTCAGCCATTTGTTGCTTCACCTTATACATCTCTTCTTTAATCGCATTAACATCAACTTCTTCCACTTCTTTTGATGGGTCAACAATACTCGCCTCCAATTCTTGGTTTGTCATATTCAACCTGCCTTTAGACCGGGTATTGTAGGAATGGGTTGCCAGAATGCCAGAGTAACTAACCATCTGCCTGGAATCAATATCAACAACAATTTCGTTAGTGGTTAGAGTTTTAACAGATTGGTAGCCACACATTTAGGGAATGAATGCACCTAAACAGTTAGTCATTTCTATTATGCATTTGCTCGGCTGCTTGCATCATCCCGACTTTCATTTGGAAATTCTCTTGCTTTTGCTTTTCTTTGTTTTTCTCTCTCATTTCCCTCTCTTATTGTTTCTTTATCTCAATTTTCTTATTTCCCCTCTTTTCTTTTCCTCTCATGTTGTTTTTCCTCTCTTTTCTTTCTCTTTTTGTTTCTTTTTCTCAATTTCCTTATTTTCCCTCTTTTCTTCTCCTTTCCTCTCATGTTGTTTTTCTTCTCTTTTTCTTTCTCTTTTTTTTCATTTTTTTCATTTGATTACGGTCGAATCCTATGGAGACTGCCAACCTATCATGACCCCGCATGAATCAGACCAAGCGTAGTTCTTGAAAAATAAATGAAAAAGAGAAGCAAAATGTTTTGGTATTTTTTAATTTTCATAAATAGCAAATACTTTGATTACAAAGACTCAAAACTGACTGATTAAAACAACTAACAGACTCTAACGAAAAGAAGAAATACAGGCTGCAAAATCAACTGACAGACTCTAGCGGAAAGAAAATACAGAATCCGACAACTGACAGACTCTAGTGGAAAAGAAATACAGACTCCAACAACTGACAGACTCTAGTGGAAAAGAAATATAGACTCAAATGAGGATAATGAATACATTAAAGTTCCTGGTGCCCGCGGGACATCGTTCGGTCTCGCCGCGGGCCTACATGCAAGATCCCTTTGAAGTCTATCCAACTCGCTCATTATCTATTTAACAAATGTCATTACCGCCACAAAAAAGGTAGTGCGGGTCATGTTTTCATAGGCTCGGCACTTCATAACAATGTAGTCGGTGATGATTCTAATTTTCTCTCTGATGACACCTTTCTCTTGCAACAAACGCCCAATCTGTTGGTCCCTGGCCTCTAAGGTCTGCTCGACTACCTGATTTTGCTCTTGATGTTGTTACAAATCCATTTTTAATTGTGCCAATGCTGTGTAAAAATGTTCCCTTTCAGCTTTGAATTCTTTTGCTTGTTTGATCATTTTGTTTTTTGCGGTGATGACCCTTTTCTTTAATCCCGTAACTTCATCATCGTACTTTTCTTTCAATTGCTTAACTAGACGTGCTCGCTCCTCTGCATTTTTAGCCAATTTCTTTCAAGCCCTGGATAGTTCACTTTCTGCTTTGCTCAGATCAAAACTATAGTCATTCACTTTCTGCCTCACATTATCTATGAGCATTTTATCTTTGGCGCTTCTGGCGGGTTCTTCGGCTGCTATCTTCATCTTTTGAATTTGAGCTCGTAAGGCTTCATTTTCTTTGGCTAATTTATTCATTTCACCCTTATCGGCTGTAGCTTGCAAACCTTTTCAAACTGAAGGTCTTGGACCCGCTTTTCCAACTCTCCTATTTTGGCCCTGTATTCATTCTCCTTAGCTAACCAGGCCCACTGTTCCTGTGATGATTCGACAAAATCCTGGAGGTGGGGTCTTTTGGAAGGCCTCCCAAATGCAATTTCTCTTCTATACCAAGCATGATACCCAGGTGAAACTTCTCCTTTAGATTGATCCCGTACACAGGTATTTGCTGCCAAGTATTGGCACTCACTCCAGATCTGGCGGACTGTTGCTTCAGGGAACTGGCCATCAGGACCAATCTCAACTACCCGGACTCTGAGATCTTCGTCTTTTGGCACTATCTACCACCTCCCGATCTGTCTCAAAACCCGATACAGGGCATTAGGCTGAATGCTCCTAAGACCCATCAAAAGGAAGTGAGACTCAGTTGCTGGGATGTATATGATCTCGTCCACATGCAACCATCCAAGCGTCCACTCTATTTGGCTGGCAGTGAGGGACTGAAAGTAGGATATCCATCCTGTGACCCCCTTAGACAAGCTGATCCCTTCAATCCTTTTATAAAATTCCTCTATACAAGTTTTCTCTATTGACCCATAGCTCATGAACTGGGGACGGCGGCATAGGTGTTTGATCATCCACATTTGCAACAACAGAATGCACCCCTCAAAGAAGTCTTCCCCGGCTCTACAGGCTGTGAGAGCACGAAAGATCTCAGCTACTATAATAGGTGTGAATCATATGGGTCTCGTGATGGGTTGGCAATGGATTCTGATTGATATTAGGCGCCTCTGGGGCTTGAACCTCGATCCGACGGGTGTCAATGAGCTTTTGAATAACTGTCTTCAACTTCCAGCATTTATCTGTATCATGCCCATGCCCCGGGGCCCCTGAACAATATTCACAACTTAACGAGTGGTCAAGATTTCTTGGAAGGGGATTCAGTAACTTAGGCTCAATCGGATTCAGCATTCCCAACTGTCTCAACCTGTGGAATAGACTGGTATATGATTCTCCCAATGGAGTGAAAGTCTTTTGTTTCTGTGTCCTCTCATTCTTAAAGGTTTGGTTAGGCCGGAAACCTACTCCATGGGGATTTCTGTAGGCTTTTGGAGGTGGGTAAGCATTTTGGGAAGCCGGGTAAGTTTTTTGTGTGGTCGGCGCATGCCATTGCGCGTGGGCAGCAGGTTGGGGATATGTTTGTGCTTGATGGATAGAGAAGTGGGGATCTGGAGGTGGGTAGTAGTGTTGCGGTGGGCTGTGTGGAGTGTGGGGGTAAGTTTGGGGGTGGGGTCGAGGCTGGTTATAGTAAGGTGACGGGCCCCTGGACCAAGCTCTTGACTCAACTACTGCAACGTCTTCTTTCTTCTTCTTCCCCAGTATGCCCCCAATGCCGCTTTGAATGGCCTGAGTGGTTGCTTTTATTGCTGAATAACTCATGATCTTGTTGATCTTGAGTCCTTCCTCCACCATGCTTCCCATTTTCACCACTTTATTAAAGGATTTCCCCATTGTTGATACCAAGTGACCAAAATAAGTGGGCTTCTGAGCCTGCAAGAAGTAATCGACCATTTCACTCTTTTTCATCAGAGGGTCAACCCTCGCTGCTTGCTCTCTCGAGCGGAAGCCATATTCTCTGAAACTCTCCCCTGCCTTCTTCTCAATCTTGGTCAATGACAGACAGTCTGGGACAATTTCAAGATTGTACTGAAAATGACAGGTAAATGCTTGGGCCAGATCATCCCAAGTATACCAACGACCATGATCTTGTCGGGTGTACCATTCCAAAGCGGAGCCATTTAAACTTTGACTAAAATAATCCATCAGTAATTCATCGCTTCCACATGCCCCTCTCATCTTGGTACAAAAACCCCTCAGGTGTGCCACTGGATCACCAGGCCCATCATATAAATCAAACCTGGGCAGCTTGAATCCCGCTGGTAATTGGATATCTAGGAATAGACATAGGTCTTTATAGGCCATGCTTACTTTTCCACCTATCCACTACATATTCCTGAAAGATTTCTCTAAGCTTTTGACTTTCCTAACCATCACCTCCTGCTCAGAATTCTTAGGAGGCTTCTCAGTTTCTGCCGAAAGATCAAAATGAGGAGTGTAAGAACATGGTTTTGGTGATTTGAAGGTCGGTTCTGGGGGATAATAATGATTGTCTTGAGTCTGGAACAGAGGCTCCATAGAAGATCGGCGCAATGCACTAGGTGGGGGAGCCACAAACACATGAGTGGTTGGTGGGTGAGGGTATGAGACTAGTTTGGGTGGTGGGGCTGGTTGTATTTGGGAGGTGGTGCCATAGCATTGTTGGTAGGTAGGCAAGGCCGGGGATGAATTCACAGCGGGAGGATCTTGAGGTTGAGCCAACGGTGGGATATAAGTAGGGGTGGCGGGATAAACCGGTAGTGGATGCCCCTTTACCCAGGCTTGATACATTTCAGCCATTTGTTGCTTCAGCTTATACATCTCTTCTTTCATCGCATTAACATCAACTTCTTCCACTTCTTTTTATGGGTCAACAATACTCGCCTCCAATTCTTGGTTAGTCATATTCAACTTGCCTTTTTACCGGGTATTGTAGGAATGGGTTGCCAGAATGCCAGAGCAACTAACCACCTGCCTGGACTCAACATCAACAACAATTTCATTAGTGGTTAGAGTTTTAATAGATTGGTAGCCGCACATTTGGGGAATGAAAGCACCTAAACAGTTAGTCATTTCTATTATGCATTTGCTCGGCTGGTTGCGTCATCCCGGCTTTCATTTGCAAATTCTCTTGCTTTTGCTTTTCTTTGTTTTTATCTCTCATTTCCCTCTCTTATTGTTTCTTTCTCTCAATTTTCTTATTTTTCCCGCTTTTCTTTTCCTCTCATGTTGTTTTTCCTCTCTTTTCTTTCTCTTTTTGTTTCTTTTTCTCAATTTCCTTATTTTCCCTCTTTTCTTCTCCTTTCCTCTCATGTTGTTTTTCTTCTCTTTTTCTTTCTCTTTTTTTTCATTTTTTTTCGTTTGATTACGGTCGAACCCTATGGAGATTGCCTACGTATAATGACCCCGCATGAATCAGACCAAGCGTAGTTCTTTAAAAATAAATGAAAAAGAGAAGCAAAATGTTTTGGTATTTTTTAATTTTCATAAATAGCAAATACTTTGATTACAAAGACTCAAAACTGACCGATTAAAACAACTAACAGACTCTGACGAAAAGAAGAAATACAGGCTCCAAAATCAACTGACAGACTCTAGCGGAAAGAAAATACAGACTCCGGCAACTGACAGACTCTAGTGGAAAAGAAATAAGGACTCCAACAACTGACAGACTCTAGTGGAAAATAAATACAGACTCAAATGAGGATAATGATTACATTAAAGTTCCTGGTGCCTGCGGGACATCGTTCGGTCTCGCCGCGGGCCTACATGCAAGATCCCTTCGAAGTCTATCCAAGTCGCTCATTATCTGTTTAACAAATGTCATCACCACCGCAAAAAGGTAGTGCGTGTCATGTTTTCACAGGCTCGACACTTCATAACAATGTAGTTGGCGATGATTCTAATTTTCTCTCTGATGACACCTTTCTCTTGCAACAAACGCCCAATCTGTTGGGCCCTGGACTCTAAGGTCTGCTCGACTACCTGATTTTGCTCTTGTAGTTTTTGCAAATCCATTTCTAATTGTGCTAATGCTATGTAACAATGTTCCCTTTCAGCTTTGAATTCTTTCGCTTGTTTGATCATTTTGTTTTCTACGGTGATGACCCTTTTCTTTAATCCCGTAACTTCATCATCATACTTTTCTTTCAATTGCTTAACTAGACGTGCTCTCTCCTCTGCATTTTTAGCCAATTGCTTTCAAGCACTGGCTAGTTCACTTTCTGCTTTGCTCAGATCAAAACTATAGTCATTCACTTTCTGCCTCAAATTATCTATGAGCTTTTCATCTTTGGCGCTTCTGGCGGGTTCTTCGGCTACTATCTTCATCTTTTGAATTTGAGCTCATAAGGCTTCATTTCTTTGGATAATTTATTCATTTCACCCTTATCGGCTGCAGCTTGCAAACTGTTTTCAAACTATAGGTCTTGGACCCGCTTTTCCAACTCTCCTATTTTGGCCCTGTATTCATTCTCCTTAGCTAACCAGGCCCACTTTTCCTGTGATGATTCGATAAAATCCTGGAGGTGGGGTCTTTTGGAAGGCCTCCCAAATGCAATTTCTCTTCTATACCAAGCATGATACCCAGGTGAAACTTCTCCTTTAGATCGATCACGTACACAGGTATTTGCTGCCAAGTATTGACACTCACTCTAGATCTGGCGGACTGTTGCTTTAGGGAACTGGCCATCAAGACCAATCTCAACTACCCGGACACTGAGGTCTTCGTCTTTTGGCACTATCTGGCACCTCTCAAGCTTTCTCAAAACCCGATACAGGGCATAAGGCTGAATGCTCCTAAGACCCATCACAAGGAAGTGAGACCCAGTTGCTGGCATGTATATGATCTCGTCCACAGGCAACCATCCAAGCTTCCACTCTATTTGGCTGGCAGTGAGGGACCGAAAATAGGATACCCATCCTGTGACCCCTTAGTTAAGCTGATCCCTTCAATCCTTGTATAAAATTCTTCTATACAAGTTTTCTCTACCCATAACTCATGAACTGAGACGGTGGCATAGGTGTTTGGTCATCCACATTTGCAACAGCAGAATGCACCCCTCAAAGAAGTCTTCCTCGGCTCTACAGGCTGTGAGAGCACGAAAGATCTCAGCTACTATCATAGGTGCGAATATGCTCTTAGCCTGGGTGAGTAAAGTGCTGACGACCCCAGCTATTTTTATGTCGATATTCCTATCTTTCCTCGGGAATACCAGGAGCCCCAAGAAAACCACCATAAAAGCGAAATGTCTATGTTCTTCCCATTTTTGACAATTCCCTTTGCTGCATATTTTGTTTTTCGGATTGTTGAACCCCCCTATATGGCAATATCTTTGGTATAAAAATTGTGGAGTACAAAAGCCAGCTGCCAAATCCGGGTTGTGGACCCCTCTACTTATCTTTAGCGAGTCTAAGAATCTGTGCACAGCTATGGTTCTCGGGGAAACCAAGTACTTGTGTCCTAAAGGAAGCGCAACATTCCCAATGTACCCGGCTATTTATTCTAAGGTCGGGGTGAGTTCAAAATCTGAAAAGTGGAACACATTCTGCGCCAGGTCCCAGCATGTGACAAATGCCCTTATGATGTCTCCTCTGGGTATAATCTCCAATAGTCCAGAAAGGCCCCCCAAATATTTCTTGACCTCGTCTTGCCCTTCTCTACCAAGATCATTCCACCACAGCCGCAATTCCAAAGGGATTTTGTTTATGATTGAGAAAGGTTCATTTTGAATTGTGCTCATCCTGCACATTTATTAAGGTGATTTAATAGCTTATTTTTGACCTAAAAGAAAAGTGGCACCATTTTTCCAAAATTTTCATATTCAAAACAAAAATCGATTTCGCAGATTCGACCTTTTAGCACTTCGAGGAAGAAAACCGTTGAAAATGACTCAAGGTGGTTGTTCTTGCAAAAACAGTCTTCCAGCGCCCTTCTGGGGACAGTCGGCTTATTTTTAAACAAGAATGGCATTACCTGGCTTATTCATGACACAACTTAAATATTTTGTTATTTTGGGCTATTTTTGAAAAAAGGGAAGTTGGACCGGATGGGGGTTGCCTACGTATCCCACATCCGGTGGGAATCAAACTGGCGTTGTTCGGGCAGATAAAACAAAAACAAAACCTTCCTTTTTTTGCTCAAAAATCCGGTAGAGTTTCAATACTATTTTGGATATTGGGTTTTCTTATAAAACAGGTGATTACCTCTCCCAACCCTCACACTGATATTTTCTTTCCCAAACTCTTTCCTTTTATTTAAAAGCGAGTCAGTATGCAAATCCAAAACAGATAAATGCACAAGTAGGATGCATCAGAATGGTCTATTATTCCGGGTACACCTGTCCTAGACGGACCCAACCCCTGTGTTGAGTCCCCTAAGTCAAAATTCACATGATGCAGATAAGCATTCCTACTAGATATCCGGCGTGAGGCTGAGTTATTCTAGGTTCAAAACTTGGGTATATGTTCTAGACTGTGTACCCAAGCGGACAACTTGAGTCGAGGAGAGGGCTATGTACCGGGAACCAAAAGGCCATCCAGCTTAGTAACTTGTCCGGCCTCTTTCTTACTTTAAGGTATGAAACTAATAGAATAGGGAGTCTCGACCAGCGAGCACATCCCCAGAGGTGAAAAGAGAGGGGTTTCGTAACAGTTTTATATACAATTCAAATAATATCAAAGCGGTAAAAAGCAACATTTTGCACATTAGTCCCAAACATGTAATAAAATGAGATAATAAACACAGCCAAATACAATAATTATTCCAAGCTCGAATTCTCGAACCCTGAACCGAAGTTCTGGGTTCTTTTCCTCAGTAGAGTCACTAGAGCTGTAACCCCTCCCTTTTCACTTACTACACCCCCGAAGGATGTAATAAAGGGGGTTTTTTCCAATTAAAGGACAATCGAAACGAGATTTATTTATTAAGATATTTAGAGTTGCCACTTGGGAGATTTATGGTGTCCCAAGTCACCGGTTTGAAATCCCAAATTGAGGAAAGGATTGACTCTATTTAACAGTCCGCGAACCAGAAATCTGGGTAAGGAATTCTGTTAACCCGGGATAAGTTGTTAGGCATTCTCGAGTTCTGTGATTCTAGCACGGTCGCTCAACTGTTATATTTGACTTAATTATCTAATTTTAAACATTTTTGAACCTATGTAAAATTTTAACTTTTAACCGCTTTTTTATTTTTTAGAGAAAATTGCAACGTTATTAAAACACGTCTCAAACCACATCACATAAATGCACTCGTGGTCTTTGACATATTTTAACATCATTGATATTTGGATTTGGGTCACATAAATGTGCACCCGAGTTTAAGAAGGTAAATTTATTAAATAATGTGCCTAAAGCAACTAACGCATTGTTAACTTTGCGGGAGGCCATGAAAGTTCACTAAATGGCACGTCCCATGTTCTAAGGATTTTAAAAGGTATAATTAAAGAGGGCCACGCAATTTATAAATTTTTTTTATCGCGGCACATCTCAAATTCATTTTTAACGGAAATTTCACTAAGCTTGAAGGGCCATGGACTATTGTATTATCTAAGATGACCCTTCTAAAATTATTCTAAGGATATTACTAATTGGCTAAGGTCATAAGAACTAGATATGGGTTCTGAATTTAAAATCTAGTAACTAAATTCAAGACTAAGGTAGCACAACTGTGCCTGATAGAAAGGCCCAAGTCTTAACGCCTGAGTCCTGGAGGCTGCCTGCGTTCAACACGCTTTAGCTATAGGTTAATTGCTATTTAGGCCTTCAAAGATGCCCATTTTAATCATCTGGTAGCCTAATGTGTTCATTTCCCTTTTAAATTAACAGCCCAGAGGCCAGGAGAGTCAGAAAGTAGAACTGGGCCATTGCATGAGCAAACATAGGGCCCAATTTTCATTCAAAACAAAGGCTGGCATGTTTTGGCTCTAGATTGAGCTCAAATCACAATATTGATTTAATTTGGATCTCAGAATGCTAAATTTTAAATCATAACCAGGGCTAACAATTGGTAAACAAATAAATGACTCAAACTTATTTAAATCACATGCAGCCTGACCTTAAATTTAAATGTCACACACAGATCTGACTCGTTTGTATATTGATAACTAACATACTCAATTTATGATCAATAACATGCTGATTTTAATTTCAAACCCCCTACTTTGTTCACATACTGATGAACTAACATGCTGATTCCTGGATTTTAACAGCAAATAAGACTTCAATTGTTACAACTTTAAAGAAACTACTCATAGATTGGAACTTGAACAACTACTGAAATTTTACCAAATTAACATGAATCTAAGTGCTGAAAATTTCTAACAAACAGTCCAATTATACAGTCCTTCAAACGTCCAAATATGCTAATGAATCTAACAGTTTCAAACAAGTTTAAGGACAACATAAACTCTAGAATATAACTATCGTGTTAAAATGAATAAACTAAACTAAGTATCCATATATTACACTACCAGATCTAATTGTTTGAACAAATAAAAGGAAATAACAGAATTGGATAAGAGAAAACAGCTCTGGACAGCGCATGATCCAAATTATTCGTCATTCATACATTCCATAAACTCTCGCCATTTAATAGTTAAGTGAATACTTGGAATTTGAACAAAACAAGAGAAAACTGAAGGTCAGCTAGGCAGCAACAATAAACAACAGTCAGCAACAAACTTGAGATCAATTTATAGCCCAGGAAATGATATTAAGCAGCCAGGAAATAGTTTCAAACGAATAGCAACAGTAGACACCCAAACCAAGCTTGAATGACCCAAATTGAACTCCAAATAACCTCATGAATCTCTAAGACCTCAGCTACTGAAGTTTCAGAACTTTCAATGCCTGGAAATCTAAAATCTAAACTCCAAATGTTCAAAAACTCTCCAATTCTGCAGAAACTTTGTTTTTGAATTTTCAGTAGCTTTTCAGGCTTTTGGAACTCTCAAACTTTCAGATTTCAAGTTTTTTTTGGTTTTGAGATTTTAATTTCAAATTTTCAGATTCTGTAGTCTTCTCCACTTTTGAATTTTGAAGTTTAGATTTCTAGCCCTCTCAAACCTTTGAATTTTTGAATTTCAGATTTTCTAGAACTCTAAAACTTGTATTGCAAGGCAGGGTACTACCCTTTTTATAGGCAAAGTTAGGGCAACTTTTAGAAATCTTACTTTACACCCTTGTCCCCTATTTTAATTTCAATTTTAGCTTAGAAGTCCTTAAAGGACTGACTTATTGCCCAAGTTATACCACCCAATTCCTGAATTTCAAATTAGAACCCCCATCTAGAAGGTTCTATTTCAGTTATTGCAGGGATTCCCTAATTGAACTACCCAATATACCCTTAGTGCCCCTGAATTTTACCTAAGTCTACCAACTAGTCTGGGCCAAGTGACCCAATTCAAAGGGCCTACTGATTTTAAGCAAAGCCCAAATACCTATTTTACAAAACTAACTCAGAAATTCTTAACAAAGGCAAAGAGAATTGAAATCAAACTAATTCTAATTAATATGTATCCTAAGACTAATTTTATTATTTAACTAATAAAAATATAAATTAACAATTAAAAACAAACAAATAAAAACTGTAACCACAATTAAAAATGAAGTAAAATTAAATCATGTAAACAAAAGGTAAGAAAAACAATCAGGGAACTATATAATCACAAGAAAATAACAGAATTAAAATAGCATGCCTATAAAAAAAACAAAACTCTATGACTAACAATTTTTTCAAAAATAAACCAAGAATAGACAAGCAAATAGCATGACAGAAAACAAACAAATAAAAAATAGTGAAAAATAGAAGGGAAGGGATTACCAGATTTGAAACTTGACCTAGGCAAATCATTTTGAAATTGTTTGACCAAACTAGTGTTTAATCGTGTGTTTTCATGAGAAAACACACAGCTAAACCCTATAATGGTCAAACCACCAGTAAGCCCCATTTTATGAAATTAGGGTTCTAGCCGATTTTTTATCTAACATTTGAGCCATTTTGGGAGGATCTGAAGGTTATTGGTTGTGGATTCGGAAAGAGGAAGGTGAGGAGGCCATAGGGTGTAATTTTGGTGAGGTTTGGAGGGGGCGCCACCGGACACGGCAGAGGCGGCGGATAGGGTTTCGTATATTCGAAGGGCCTGGGTGGGATTCGAAAGAAAACATGCTCAGATCCATAATGAGGAGAAGGAGACGAGGTTGTGGTGTAATTTTGGTGGCTATTGAACAATAGCCGCCGGTGGAGGCGATTTTCCGCCGACGACAGACGGTACGGCGGAGTTAGGGGTTTCCGGTGAGGTCTAAGAGAGATGAAAGGTAGGGGGGTTCTGAGAGGGGTGGTGGTCGTTTGGACATATTTATATTATTACATCCGGGATTCGGGACCGTTGGATTAGATTAACCTCCACGGTCCTGATTAAATCTAGCCTAAACGACGTCGTGTGACTATGAAGGGAGGCTGGACCGGGTATGAGGTGTTTTGGGCTTGGACTGTGGGTTTGGGAAGCGGTTTTGAGATTGGTTTGGTGATTTATATCTAATATTGGCCCAAATGTGGAGGTTATGTAATTAATATCACATGTTTTTTTCTTTTTTCAACTTTAAAACCAAACTAGAATTAAACCTAAAAATTAATTCAACCTACCTAATTAAGCTACAATTAAACTAATACCAAATTAAAGGAAACTAAAACCTAAAAATCAAAATTAAAACCAAACAGAACAAATCAAATTTTTTTTTGCGATTTTTTTGTATTTTGTACAAGTCTAATTACTAATTAATCTAAAAATATGTGGAATTAAATCCTAAATGCCCATGCAATATTTTTTATATTTTTCACTAATAAACATGCACAAACAAAAATACAAACCATTAACAGAAAATACCACAAAAATCAACCAAATTGCAAACACCGAAAGAAATTATTTTATTTTAAATTTTTGGGAGTAATTCATATAGGGCAAAAATCACGTGCTCACAGTGTGCATAGCGGACATGAGATGAATATCGCGTTCGTGAAGAAGAGATGCTGCAGTTGGGGACCCCATTCATTTGGCCTACACGTTCGCGACGAGAAGGATCAGTAAGCTTCGTGTTCGCGAGAGGTAGGTCGCGTTCGCATAGAAGGGATTTCTAGTCAGAGGCAGTTTGTACTTTGCGAACGAAAGGGTACTTCCACGTTCGCAAAGAAAGAATCTGGGTAGGCAGTATTAAATTTCAAAATTGAGGGTTTGAACCCATTTTTCATATTTTGATCTAGAGACCACGGATTGGGCGATTTTAGAAGGGATTTTCAGGGAGTTGATTGGGGTAAGTGTTCCTCACTTGATTTTTGTTAAATTGCATGATCATCTAAATTTTGATTTGAGGTGAAAAATTGGGTGAAACGTGGAAGAGTTCTTGAGATGGAATTTTGAGGTTTTGAAGAAAATTTTGTTGTCGAATTTGAGTAAATTTGGTATGGTTGACTTGTGAGTGGATGGGCTTTCGGGTTGTGAGTTTTGTTGGATTTCGAGATGTGGGCTCGGGGGCCAGGTTTGAGCCAATTTCGGGGTTTTGAGTCTAATTTAGTAGTTTTCTTATGGAATTGATTCCTTTAGTATATATTAATGGTATTGTACTACTTGTGGCTAGATTCGATATGTTAGGAGGCCGATTCGAGAGGCAAGGGCATTGAAGAGTAGAGATTTTCTCGGATTGAGGTATGTAACAGTTGTAAATTTGGTCCTGAGGGTATGGAACCCTAAATTTTATGTCTTGTGACTATTTTGGAAGTGGCGCACATGCTAGGTGACGGGCGTGTGGGCATGCACCGAGGGGATTGTGACTTGGTCCGTCCCTTATAAACTGTAAAGTTGAACAACATGTTATTATCTATATGCTCCCTATGTGGTATAGAAAGATTGATCATAAATCATGCTAGATACCATGTTTAGGCCTTATGCCGGTACTGTTGACACCCTTAGTGGTCGTTTCTTGCTGTCATCTTACTGTTTTATTGATATTCCATACTCAGTTATGTTCATGCATTCTTATATCATATCCAGTATCTGTTATTCTATTTGATGCATCATGTCATTTATGTTAGGCTAATTATCTTGATTTCTGAAGCCCGAGAGACTGGAGAGATTGATGACTTGAGGCCTCGGGCCTGATTGTGAGGATATTTATGGGATCAGGCTGCACGCCGCAACACGTTTCATTGCTTCTTCCATGATTGGTATTGATAAAGCGCTTGGGCTGAAGGAGCCCCTCCGAAGTCTGTACGCACCCCCAGTGAGTGCAGGTACCTACTGAGTACGACTGCCGACTGCCGTGTACTGAGCGATTGTGAGGAATTAGTGGCTATGAGGTTGGAGTGATTGGGATGACTAAGTGGTGATTGCTCAATGGCAGTATATGATTTCATCATTATTGCACATAGTTGCCTTATATTCTTGCTTTGAGAACTGTTGAAAGATAATATCTGACTCTACTTGAACTTGACTTAAATAAACTGATTTGACTTAACCCTGGACGGAAAGCATGCCATCACTTTACCGAATTTTTATGAAAATAAACTGTATTTGCATAGCTCGTCACTACTTCTCAGTTCCCTATTTATTTCTGTTACTTATTGAGTTGGTGTACTCACGTTACTGCCCACGCCTCGTGTGCAAATCCAGGAGTAGTTGATCGTGAAGGTTGTTAATAGTATTCATAGTAGATTTGGAGATAACAAGGTAGCTGCCCGGCGTTCGCAACCTTGCTTTTCTTCTTCCCTATCTTTCTTGAGTTGTATTTTGGATTTCAGACTATGTTAAATCTTGTTATAGTTGGACCAGTTCTATTAGATGCTCATAACTTAGTTACACCCGATGTTTGGGTCTTTCTTTTAGCATTTCTATATTGAGTTCAACTCTTGTTTTCTTCTTATGAAAATTTTGTTATAAAAATGCTTTTTAGCATATGTTTGAATGAATTATTGAAGTATTGTGAGAGTCGGCTGGCCTAGTATCATCGATAGGCGCCATCACGACAGGTTTGAGTTTGGGGTCGTGACAAGTTTGCATAGAGCAACGCACGTGACCCAGCCCAGCCTCCTCTCCTCTTCGCGAATGCAGGTACACCCACACGTTCACGATGCTCTACCTGGCCAACCTACGCAATCGCATACTCCTACTCGCTAACGCATAGAGTGAAATCCCTAGCTGGCCCTAACAAACCTTCGCGATTGCGTACCTAGCCACGGGATCGCAATGAATGAAACGAGACCTGGACACCAACAATCTTCCGCAGTCTATCAAGTCCAAATTTCACTCCGCTAACCATACAAAATTCACTCGAGGCCCCTGGGACCTCAACCAAACACACCAACAAGTCCTAAGCTAAAATCACGAATCGCACATCGATTCAAGCCTAATGAACTTATGAAGTTACAACTTCTATATTCAATGCCAAATTCTATCAAATCAAGTCCGATTGACCTAAACTTTTTCACACAAGTCATTAATGACATGACGGGGGACTAACTCCAACTCTTGGAACTAAATCTGAGCCCGATAACCACAAATTCAACTCTCGGTCAAACTTCTAAATTCCAAAGCTTCAAATTTTACAATTTTCACCATTTCAAGCCTAATTCAACAACGAACCTCCAAATCGCTATCCAGACAAACCCAAAAACCCTACGGAGCTATCGGAACAATCAAAACTCTAGTTTGGAGTCGTTTACATATAAGTCAACATCCAATCAACCTTTTCAGCTTAAACTTCCTACCTTGAGACTAAGTGTCTCATCACATTCCAAAACATCCCCAGAACCGAATCAACTACCCCAATGAGTCACATAATTATAGTTAAGCATAAAATGAGCAGTATATGGGGAACGGGGCTACAACACTCAAAACGACTGTCACACCTCCTTTTTACACACCTACCCCGAAGGATAATGTATAAGGGAGTTTTTTCATTTAAAGTGACATTATTCGAAATGGGATTATTTATTTATTTTTAAAGTTGCCACTTGGGATAGGATTGGCTTTTGGTGTCCCAAGTCACCGGTTTAACTTAAGTCCCAAATCGAGGAAAATGTGCGACTTCCCTATTGGAGTCTGCGAACCAGAAATTCTGAATAAGGAATTCTGTTGATCCGAGGGAAGGTGTTAGGCACCCCCGGATCCCGTGGTTCTAGCACGGTCGCTTAAATTATTATAAATGGCTAAAATCTAAATTTTACACATGTTCCAACCTATAGTGTAATTTTAAGATTATTTATCGCTTTTAGTTAATTTTTAAGAAAGTGAACGTCGTTTAAAAATATATTTTTGGATCACGTCACATGAAATGCACCCGGATCCTCGACACATTCTTATTCAACATTTTTGGATTTGGATTTGGGTTGCATGAAATGCACACTCGTATTTAGGAAGGTAAAATTATTAAAAAGCGCGCCTAAAGCGACTAACGTATTATTTACTTTGCGGAGGGCCGTGAAATTCGCTAAACGGCACGCCCCGAATTCTAAGTATTTTAATTAAGCATTTAATGAGGGCCACGCAATTTATGAGTTTTATTTGGCACGGCGCACCTCAACTCCATTTTAAAGGGGATTCAAGCAAAACTTCGGAGGGCCATAAACTACTTGTTTTATCTAATATGGCACACCTCGAATTCTGAAAGGGGCAAAAATCAATTACTCGAAGGCCATGAATTAACTGCGCCTTTGTCTATGCGCTTCTGGTGACACTACAAAGGTGAAGTAACTATCTATATTCTTGAAACAAAGTTTAGATGCAAAAGTAAATAAAATTGATGCCTAAAATGCCCCTCAACAGTAATATACAATTACCAAATCTTATAATTGCCACAACACAAAAATATCCCAAACAAATTCAATCTTTGCATGAAACTACAACTACTTTCAATTCAAGAACACAAAATACCAGCTCATACTACTAAGTGAGTAAATTAAGAAGCAACATCGAATCTTACACAAAAAAAATTATGCATACCCCAATAGAACTACTCATGGATTTAAACAAAAATGTTGGCAGTAACAAATAAATTTATTCACAATCTCGAGAGTAGTCCTCAAAACTGTGCAAAACATCAAAATTTGGTCATTTACCCAAAGTGCATATGCATTCAAGTTCCAGTACAGATGCTTACTCATTTTACTAGTACATCTACTATTACTGCCAATCTTCAGATCATTAAGAATCCTCAAACAACATTTCCAAATATCATCTCAGCTATATCCAAACAACATTTCATATTTATCAATACAACGATCAGAAATCTTAACCCATTTATGAACAAAAACTTATTTGCAGATAGCACAAAGCTTCATTGATAAACTCAAATAGTGAAGAACTAGTGAGAAATCACATACTTAAGTGCAGAGCACAACAATCAAGGACCAAATAAAGGTATGAAAGTAGGAAAACAAAACTCAATGAACCCAGAAATCAGCAGAAACTAGCAAATGACCACTTTTAACCTAATAGCTTGACGATGCCAATCCAATCAATAATCACATTTTTAGATCGATTAACGAACAACAATTGAGTAGCGATAATTCACACAAAATAACCCATGAACAAGACGACATCAATGATCAAAATAATACTGATTAACCTATGCCTCAAATCGATAAAACAGATCCAAAAGAGAAACACTCGAACAAACTCATGGCATTTTCAAACAGTAAAGCACTTAAATCTCAATAATCGTTTGTTTTCACTCAAACAGTCGAGAACCATGATCTACGCACATAGACCTTTGAGTAAAGCACATTTTGCATTCACAAATTAACAATTACATATGTGTGAGAAAAGGCAAACAGAATACCTTGTTTATGACATATTTAAAGGTAACAAATTAGGAAACAAGGGAATAATGGAGCTCAGCTTCCAGCATATCCAAAATCAGTAAGCAACCAGCATATCCAGAGCTGATTGAGAGATTCAGCAACAGCAGCGATAATTTCCAGATTTCAACAGCTATTTGCAAGGAAGATTAGCTCATTTCTCTAGAATTAAGTTTGAAGAAGAGAAAATCAAACAGAGGCTACATTAACGATTCAGAAATCGGTAGCAGCTCAGCAAAGCAAAATTCGGTACTCAAATCTGAATCTGAATATTTCAAAAAATGGAACTCTCTTCACCCAGTTACTTCATGTGCTTGTGTATTTATGTGTGAGAGAATCTATGAGAGAAGAGTGAGTGGAATGAATTTTTGGGAGGTCAGTGAAGGCTGCTAGGGTTGTGTTGAAGAAGAAGCAGATGCCCTTTTCGTTTTTGTGGTGAGCCTCTGGTTTTTTGTTGAAGGGGGAGCGTCTGGGATGGAAAATGGGAGCTCCCCTGAGAATAGAGAAGAAGGAGAGGGAAAATAGATGGGATCCCATAATGGAGAGGGGAGCACGCTATTTCCGTGTCTCTAAGGGAAAGGGGTTCGGACCGGGTCAGGGGAGCGGGTTGGACTGGGGCGCATGGGTTCTGGTGGGAATTCTTTTGGGCTGGGGTTAATTAAAGAGAAGCCCAATTTGTTTTTAACAAAATAAGACCTTTTTTCATTGTTTTTCTTTTATTTCTTTTATTTATCTTTGTATTTTATTTTGTATTTTGTATTTTTTTCTGATTTTATAGAAATGCAAGGATTAAAATAAAGTCTTAAAATATTGCAAAGTTAAACTAACTAACTCCTAAAATTGTTTAAAACCTACTTCTTGACGAATTCACAATTAAACAATTAAAAATGCAAAAGTGGCCTATTTTTATTATTTTTTTTGTATTTTATTCTAAAATAAATTAACCCCTAATTAATCCTAGAATATGAAACTAGATCCTAAATGAAAATGTATTTTTGTATTTTTCATATGAATAAAAATGCACAGATGAAATGCAACAATTACCAGAAAATAACACAAAAAGTCACAAAGATGGTAAAATAATAGAGAAATCATTTTTTGTTTGAATTTTGGGAATAATTCATATCTAGGGCAAAAATCACGTGCTCACAGCTGCCCCTCTTTGCTCGGAAACACGAAGAGTTTTCGTGCAAAGATACGTGAGTAGAAATGGGCGATTTTTGCCCCGTTCGAATATTCCGTGTGAAGTATCTTTGAAAGAGTTAACCGCACCCTACTTCAGAGGTTGCCTACATATCTCGGGCTAAAATGGAATCAGGTCAGTGTAGTTCGGGAGTATCTGGTAGCTGAGACTACCAGAAACTGTTATTTCACTCATGTTGCTGCTGCTACTGCTTGCTGACCTCCTTATTACGCCAAAAGAAAAATCAAAGCTAAGCTAGCTATGCCTATCAACTATGAGTTACAAGATTCCTATCTATAATTCTCTTGAAACTTGATCATGAGTCTTAGCTGATTTTGCTGTGGACTTCGATCTGAATCTTGATGCTCGCAAGTTGTAGGTGTTTACTTCTTCATGCAGCATTGGGTCAAAACAGGGTCAGCGGAGCTTGTGATTTCAATCAGATTTTGAGCAACCTGCTGTAAGGCCCCGAAAATTTTTTTCGAGTAATTTAAGATTTTGTCATGCCAAGGTAGGCTAAATTATTTTAATTCGTGTGCAAATAAGGATTTATGATATTATGGAAATCAATTGGATATGGTAATAAGTGTATAAGTCTTATTATAAGTGATTTGGGGTCTAAGGAGAGGCCTAAGTCTAAGCCAAGTTGGAAAATTGCATATTAGACGAAATCTGCAAATGAGTGCGGATAAGACCTCACTTTGAACGATCATATCTCCAGTTATATAAGGATTTGTGTGAGGTAAAATCTATCAAATTAAAGCTCTTTGAGTCTAGTTTCCAAGGCAACAAACCGTTCGTCATTTGGAGGTGTATACAGAAAGTTATGACTATTTTACTGGGCAGGTATCACTCGCGCGAACTTCGCCCGAACTTTGAAACTTCGCGCGTTTTGCTGAGTATTCTGCCTCCGACGCGCGAACAACGCATGAAGTATGCCAAAGTTCGCGCGTCTGGAAGGTTTTAATACCCCAATACCGGTTTAGAGTATTCCCAACTCATTTTTGGGGTTATGGCTTGCTCTCTCAAGGGAATTTCGTCCCAAACTTCATCCCTATGATCTAAGGTAAGGTTTTTAGAGTACTTTGAGTGATTTCTACCCCCTAAACACTTATACTAACAAGGATTAATCTTCA
>MU719190.1:0-68598 GCA_026770625.1 Nicotiana glauca | reverse complement strand
TACCATTGATCATGACATGCATTTCGGACTAATCGGCCCAATCCTTCCAACCAATCAACTTCAAATTGCCACGCTTCGATGCCCCTGAATTCCGTAACCTGATTTCTTCACCCAAACCCGAACCTTGTTCATCCTGCGGTGTCCTGAACGATTTTCACCCGCAGACCCCTCTCATTTATTCATCTGAAAACTCACTTTCACCCTAAGGTTCCCGCGAGGGGTTTCACCAATAAGATTCTCTCATTTTGATTTCTCTCAACTCATTTCGCCTTACAGTGCCCGTGAGGGTTTTCACCAATAAGACTTTCCCATTTTTCATTTCTCTCAACTCGCGTTGCCTTGCGGTGCCCGTGAGGGTTTTCACCAATAAGACTCTCTCATTTTCATCATTTTCTACTTGGACCAGAGTGTTGTCCCCTGACATGAATTACCTCTTCTTTCTTGACTTGGCATTTCTTGAAGACTGATCGGAAGGTCTTTCTTTGGACCGTAATGCAGGCTTTTGGATGGGGTTAGAAAGAAAGGGTATGAAAGGCTCAAAACAATTCAGATGGGTTTAAAATTACAACTTTCGGAATCAGATTTCCTACAACAACCACAACTTCTGCCTAGTTTTACGCTTGGGGACTTTTGGATTTTATTATGATAGGACCGAACCATGAGGCTGCCTACGTATCCTTAAAAGGAATCAGGTCGAACGTAGTTCATGTCATAAAAATTACTCTGTTGTGATTTTTCTTCTCTTCCATTTTCTCTCTTTTTTTTGCTTTTTGTTTTCTTTTTCTTCTCTTTGATGGACATTTCAACACATTTTCCTTCTATGTCTGTCAAATACAAAGCACCATTGGACAACACTCTCGTTACAATAAACGACCCCTGCCAATTTGGGGCGAACTTGCCTTTGGCCTCGGCCTGATGTGCAAAAATACGCCTCAATACTTGGTGACCCACTTTGAACTTTTGTGGGCACACCTTCTTATTATATGCTCTTACCATTCTTTGTTGATACAATTGATCATGACATACTGCTGCCAATCTCTTCTCATCGATCAAACTCAATTGCTCCAAGCGGGCTTTGACCCATTCATCATCACCAATTTCGGCTTCTGTGACAATTCGAAGGGAAGGAATTTCCACCTCTGCAGGTATCACTGCCTCGGTACCATACACCAATGAATAAGGAGTCGCCCCTATTGAAGTACGGACAGTAATGCGGTAACCCAGCAATGCAAAAGGCAACTTTTCGTGCCATTATCTAGAACTCTCTACTAGCTTCCGAAAATCTTCTTTATGTTCTTGTTGGCTGCCTCAACTGCTCCATTTTCTTTGGGGCGATAAGGAGTGGAATTACGATGTGTAATTTTGAATTGCTGACATACCTCTTTCATCATATGACTATTAAGATTAGCCCCATTGTCTGTAATGATCACCTTTGGTATCCCAAACCGACAAATGATATTTGAATGCACAAAATCAACCACCGCCTTCTTGGTTATAGACTTGAAAGTTTTGGCCTCAACCCACTTGGAAAAATAGTCGATGGCTATCAGAATAAACCTATGCCCATTTGATGTTGCTAGCTATATTGTCCCAATGACATCCATGCCCCATACAACGAAGGGCCATGGTGCAGACATCGTGTGCAGTTCCGATGGTGGAGAATGAATCAAATCTCTATGCACTTAACACTGATGACATCTACGCACAAAACTGATACAATGCCCATTTGAATTGCTCTTTTTTGATCCCCTGTGGCCTATACCAGATACACTCCCATTCTAAGATATTCTTTGATATCATGGAACCATGGCTCACCATAAAATTCTTCTTCCACCATATTAAAGTACATGCTGATCATGGACCTGAATATGCAAAGGGTCCACATAGGCCTTATCTGGATGATGCAACATTGATGCCAAAGTGGCCAAAGCATTGACAACCTCATTATGAATCCTTGGAATGTGCCTGAACTCTATTGATTGAAACCGTTGACGAAGGTCATGCAAACATTTATTTCAAATCTCTTGTTTCCCATTCTCCTTGAATCTGGTGTACCAGAAGGTCCGAGTCACCCATGACTAAGACTTCCTGTAACTCATATCCACAGCTAACCTCAAACCCAAGATGCATACCTCATACTTGGCCATATTATTAGTACAATATAAGCGAAGATGAGTCGTAACAGGGTAATGCTGCCATGTTTCAGAAATAAGTACCGCTCCTATCCCAACGCCTTTCATATTAACAGCCCCATCAAAGAAAAGTTTCCATCATGGCTTCTCAGCTTGTTCCAACTCATCAACGTGCATTACCTCTTCGTCAGGGAAGTATGTCTTCAAAGGTTCATATTCTTCATCTACTGGATTTTTAGCTAGATGATCAGTCAACGCTTGTGCTTTCATTGCAGTCCGGGTCACATAGATAATGTCGAATTCCGTGAGCAAGATTTGCCACTTTGCGAGCCTTCCTGTGG
Organism: Nicotiana glauca; assembly: GCA_026770625.1. NCBI lineage: Eukaryota > Viridiplantae > Streptophyta > Magnoliopsida > Solanales > Solanaceae > Nicotiana > Nicotiana glauca. The sequence goes on along the minus strand of MU719190.1, from coordinate 66,125 downwards.
GCATAGGCTTCTAAAAGATGTATTTCAACGGATCCAACCGAGAGATGAGGTAAGTGGTATATGATGACAGGTAATGTTTCAACTTCTGTCCTACCCACGTTAGAGCGCAACACGTCCTCTCAAGTTGAGTATACTTAACCTCATAATCTGTGAACTTCTTGCTGAGGTAGTATATGTACTGCTCTTTTCTGCCGGTGATGTCGTGCTGACCTAACACATATCCAAACGAGTTGTCCAAAACTGTCAAATACATAATCAAAGGCCTCCCTGGTTCTGGCGGGACCAACACCTGTGGGTTTGACAGATACCCTTTTATCTTATCAAATGCTTCTTGACATTCGTCTGTCCACTTGACCGCGACATCCTTCTTTAACAGCTTGAAGATGGGCTCACAAGTTGTTGTAAGCTGGGAAATAAACCTGCTGATGTAATTCAATCTCCCTAACAGACTGATCACCTCGGTCTTGTTCTTCGGAGGTGGCAATTCTTGGATGGATTTGATTTTTGATGGGTCCAATTCAATACCTCAACGGCTGACTATAAATCCCAACAATTTTCCAGATGGAACACCGAAAGCACATTTAGCAGGATTGAGCTTGAGATTGTACCTACGAAGCCTTTGGAAGAAATTTCTCAGATCCTGGACGTGGTCAGACTGCTTCCTGCTTTTTACAATTACATCATCCACATACACCTCGATCTCTCTATTATCATGTCGTGGAATATGGTTGTCATCGCTCTCATGTAGGTTGCCCCAACATTTTCAACCCAAATGGCATGACTTTGTAGCAATACGTTCCCCATGGCATGATGAATGCTATTTTCTCTGCATCTTCCTCATCCATTAAGATCTGGTGATAGCATGCATACCAATCCATAAAAGAACCAATCTCATGTTTGGCACAATTGTCAATCAATATATGGATGTTTGGTAGTGGGAAATTGTCCTTTGGGCTTGCTTTGTTGAGATCACGGTAATCAACGCACACCCTGGTCTTTCCATCCTTCTTTGGCACACGCACAACATTGGCTAACCAGGTGGGATACTGCGTGACCTGGATGATCTTTGCATCAAACTGCTTGGTAACTTCTTCTTTTATCTTCACGCTCATATCAATTTTAAATTTCCTCAGTTTCTGATTGACGGGAGGGAAGGCTGAGTTAGTGGGCAATTTGTGAACCATCAAATCAGTGCTTAGGCCCGACATGTTGTCATATGACCATGCAAAAACATCTTTGTACTCAAACAATGCCTTAATTATCTCTTCTCTGAGTTGTGGTTCAAGATGGACACTTATTTTAGTTTCTCGGACATTATCTTGATCCCTTAAGTTGATTGCTTCTGTATCATTCAGGTTAGGTTTGGTTTTTTCCTCAAAGTGGCTTAATTCTTTACTAATCTCCTCAAAAGCCTCATCATCATCATATTCCACTTCATCATCACACTCAATTTCTTGTATTATTATTTCAGAATTAGATTGTCATTTAAGACTGGGCCGGAGATTCCTCATGCATGTCATGTCATTGAAACCAGCACAAAAAGAACTGTACAAGAAAGAAAAGAAAATAAAAATAAAAATATCAGGAATGGAAAGAAGGGAAATTGCATTTCATTGAAATTTAAAGATAACAAGGTTTAACTCATCCAAACGGACGGAACATAGCATCTGAATTACAACCCTAGAAATAATCCAGATTAAAATGAAAGAAAAATCAAAGTCGAAAACCAAGACTCCCTCCGAGTAGGAAGAGGAGTAGCTTTCCAATTGTTGATCTTTGCACAGGGCCCCGTAAATTACATATCTGCTTTGCTTGATCCTTCTCCAAATTCCACCATATTTACCTCGTTGAACAACCTCTCGAACCCTTTATCCAAATCTCCATCATCATCGATCAATGAACTGGGAACTGTTGACATTGGTCACTTTCTGGCACTAGACCTGACAAATGATCTGGACAGCCGTGGGATGGGCTTTAGAAGAACCCATGCTCTTTGTTTCAGCTTCCTGGCTTGCCTTATATCCGCAGTTGTGGGCCTGAATCCCAAACCAAAAGTATCCAAGTTTTTGGGAAGAGACTCTGGTTGTATGATGCCTTGCAGAGAAGCACCCAAACCATTGCCAGGTATGAAGCCATTCTTCAACATCTCTGATGCCACCATAACTTATGCGGTTGCTACTTTGGGGATTGGAACAAACTCACCTTCTGGGATCTTTTCAACTGATACCGTGTCAAAGATCTGATATACCCATGGACCCTTATCGTCTTCAGCTTCGATGAAAGGTAAATGGCATCACACAGGGCGCACATATTATCCTCACCGTGCACCACAATTTCCTGTCTATCCCATTCAAATTTAACTATATCGTGCAAGGGGGATGACACTGCCTTGGCTGCATGAATCCAGGGTCTACCTAGCAAAAGATTGTAAGAAACTGCCACATCCAACACTTGGAATTCTATAGTGAAATCAACAGGCCCTATTGTCAATTCTAGTATTATATCACCCACTGAATCTTTGCCTCCACCGTCGAACCCTCGAACACAAATGATGTTTTTGCAAATTCTATCATCGTCCACTTTCATCTTGTATAGCATGGAGAGAGGGCAAATGTTTGCACTAGACCGATTGTCGATCAGAACTCGGGTAACCACAGAATCTTTGCACTTCACTGTCAGATAAAGGGCCCTATTATGCTCAGTACCCTCCATGGGCAACTCATCATCAGAGAAGGTAACTCTGTTTACCTCGAATATTTTGTTTGCTATTTTGTCCAAGTGATTTATCGATATCTTGTCGGGAACATGGGCCTTATTCAAAATTTTCATCAATGCCCGACGGTGCTTAACGGAATGGATAAATAATGAGAGCAATGAGATCTGCGCAGGGGCCTTTCTCAATTGTTCTATAATGAATAATCTTGCGCCTTCATTTTCCTCAAGAACTCTTCTGCCTCTTCTTCAATTACAGCTTTCTTCACTGACACTGGATTATCTTTGGCGGTTTTGGCTTTTCTCACCTCTTCAGGGGCAAAGCATCTCCCTAAGCGAGTCAGACCGTAGGTTTCACAAACTTCTTCTTTAACTTCTTTCCCTTTGTACATCACTGTCACTCAGCCGTAATTCCACGGAATGGCCTTACCATTGATTATTGGTAGCTGATTCACTGGCTTGATGATAACAGGCTCTATGCGAGCACCTTCCACGATTACAACGGGCTTGGTAGCTGCCCTGGCACCACCACTTTGGCTTGTTCTTGTTTCACTGCAACAACGCTCGGAGACTCCTTCTGAACCACCACAACTGGTTTACTACCTGTCTCTTTCACCTTGATCGGTGTCTTTCCACTAGTTGGCTTCCTATTTGGCCTACCTTTACTAGACCTGATCATCATTATAGTCTATGAAGGCTTCTTATGCTCTCCTCCCTTTTGCACTAGCTCAATCATATGGGTCTCGTGATGGGTTGGCAATGGATTCTGATTGATATTAGGTGCCTCTGGGGCCTGAACCTCGATCCGATGGGTGTCCATGAGCTCTTGAATAGTTGTCTTCAACTTCCAGCATTTCTCTGTATCATGCCCCGGGGCCCATGATCAATATTCACAACTTAACGAGTGGTCAAGATTTCTTGGAAGGGGATTCGGCAACTTAGGCTCAATCGGATTCAGCATTCCCAACTGTCTCAACTTGTGGAATAGACTGGTATATGATTCTCCCAATGGAGTGAAAGTCTTCTGTTTCTGTGTCCTCTCATTCTTAAAGGTTTGGTTAGGCCGGAAACCTACTCCATGGGTATTTCTGTAGGCTTTTGGATGTGGGTAAGCATTTTGGGAAGCCGGGTAAGTATTTTATGGGGTCGGCGCATGCCATTGCGCGTGGGCAGGAGGTTGGGGATATGTTTGTGCATGATGGACAGTGAAGTGGGGATCTGGAGGTGGTTAGCAGTGTTGTGGTGGGATATATGGAGTGTGGGGGTAAGTTTGGGGGTGGGGTCGAGGCTGGTTATAGTAAGGTGACGGGCCCCTGGACCAAGCTCTTGACTCAACTACCGTAATGTCTTCTTTCTTCTTCTTCCCCAGTATGCCCCCGATGCCGCTTTGAAGGGCCTGAGTGGTTGCTTTGATTGCAGAATAACTCATGATCTTGTAGATCTTGAGTCCTTCCTCCATCATGCTTGCCGTTTTCACCACTTTATTAAAGGATTTCCCCACTGCTGATACGAAGTGACCAAAATAAGTGGGCTTCAGAGCTTGCAAGAAGTAATCGACCATTTCACTCTCTTTCATCGGAGGGTCAACCCTCGCTGCTTGCTCTCTCCAGCGGAAGCCATATTCTCTGAAAATCTTCCCTGGCTTCTTCTCAATCTTGGTCAATGAGAGACGGCCTGGGACAATTTCAAGATTGTACTGAAAATGACAAGAAAATGCTTGGGCCAGATCGTCCCAAGTATACCAACGACCATGATCTTTTCGGTTGTACCATTCTAAAGCGGAGCCACTTAAATTTTGACTAAAATAAGCCATCAGTAATTCATCTCTTCCACATGCCCCTCTCATCTTGCTACAAAAACCCCTCAGGTGTGCCACTGGATTACCATGCCCATCATATAAATCAAACTTGGGCAGCTTGAATCCTGCTGGTAATTGGATATCTGGAAATAGACACAGGTCTTTATAGGCCACGCTTACTTGTCCACCTATCCCCTACATATTCCTGAAAGATTGCTCCAAGCTTTTGACTTTCCTAACCATCTCCTCCTGCACAGAATTCTTAGGAGGCTTCTCAGTTTCTGCCGAAAGATCAAAATGAGGAGTGTAAGAACATGGTTCTGGTGCTTTGAAGATCGGTTCTGGGGGATAATAATGATTGTCTTGAGTCTAGAATAGAGGCTCACGGGAAGATCGGTGCAATGCAGTAGGTGGGGGCGCCACAAACACTGGAGTGGTTGGTGGGGGATGGTATGAGACTAGTTTGGGTGGTGGGGCTGGTGGTGTTTGGGAGGTGGTGCCATAGCATTGTTGGTAGGTAGGAAAGGCCGGGGATGAATTCACAGTTGGAGGATCTTGAGGTTGAGCCAACGATGGGATATAAGTAGGGGTGGCGCGATAAACCGGTGGTGGATGCCCCTTTACCCAGGCTTGATACATTTCAGCCATTTGTTGCTTCAGCTTATACATCTCTTCTTTAATCGCATTAACATCAACTTCTTCCACTTCTTTTGATGGTTCAACAATACTCGCCTCCAATTCTTGGTTAGTCATGTTCAACCTGCCTTTTGACCGGGTATTGTAGGAATGGGTTGCCAGAATGCCAGAGCAACTAACCACCTGCCTGGATTCAACATCAACAACAATTTTGTTAGTGGTTAGAGTTTTAATAGATTGGTAGCCGCACATTTGGGGAATGAATGCACCTAAACAGTTAGTCGTTTCTATTATGCATTTACTCGACTGTTTACGTCATCTCGGCTTTCATTTGCAAATTCTCTTGCTTTTGCTTTTCTTTATTTTTCTCTCTCATTTCCTTCTCTTATTGTTTCTTTCTCTCTATATTCCTATTTTTCCCTCTTTTCTTTCTCTTTTTGTTTCTTTTTCTCAATTTCCTTATTTTCCCTCTTTCTTCTCCTTTCCTCTCATGTTTTTTTTCTTCTCTTTTTCTTTCTCTTTTTTTTCATTTGATTACGGTCGAATTCTATAGAGATTGCCTACATATCATGACCCCGCATGAATCAGACAAAGCGTAGTTCTTGAAAAATGAATGAAAAAGAGAAGCAAAATGCTTTGGTATTTTTTAATTTTCATAAATAGAAAATACTTTGATTACAAAGACTCAAAACTGACCGATTATAACAACTAACAGTCTCTGATGAAAAGAAGAAATACAGGCTCCAAAATCAACTGACAGACTCTAGCAGAAAGAAAATACAAACTCCGACAATTGATAGACTCTAGTGGAAAAGAAATACAGACTCCAACAATTGACAGACTCTAGTGGAAAAGAAATACATACTCAAATAAGGATAATGAATACATTAAAGTTCCTGGTGCCCGCAGGACATCGTTCGGTCTTGCCGCGGGCCTACATGCAAGATCTTTTTGAAGTCTATCCAAGTCGCTCATTATCTGTTTAACAAATGTCATCACCGCCGCAAAAAGGTAGTGCGGGTCATGTTTTCACAGGCTCGGAACTTCATAACAATGTAGTCGGCGATGATTCTAATTTTCTCTCTGATGACACCTTTCTCTTGAAACAAACGCCCAATATGTTGGGCCCTGGCCTCTAAGGTCTGCACAACTATTTGATTTTGCTCTTGAAGTTGTTACAAATCCATTTCTAATTGTGCCAATGTTGTGCAACAATGTTACCTTTCAGCTTTGAATTCTTTCGCTTGTTTGATCATTTTGTTTTCTGCGATGATAACCCTTTTCTTTAATCCCGTAACTTCATCATCGTACGTTTCTTTCAATTGCTTAACTAGACTTTCGCGCTCCTCCGCATTTTTAGCCAATTGCTTTCAAGCCCTGGCTAGTTCACTTTCTGCTTTGCTCAGATCAAAACTATAGTCATTCACTTTCTGCCTCAAGTTATCTATGAGCTTTTCATCTTTGGCGCTTCTGGCGGGTTCTTCGGCCGCTATCTTCATCTTTTGAATTTGAGCTCGTAAGGCTTCATTTTTTTTGGCTAATTTATTCATTTCACCCTTATAAGCTGCAGCTTGCAAACTATTTTCAAACTGAAGGTCTTGGACCCGCTTTTCTAACTCTCCTATTTTGGCCCTGTATTCATTCTCCTTAGCTAACCATGCCCACTGTTCCTGTGATGATTCGACAAAATCCTGGAGGTGGGGTCTTTTGGAAGGCCTCCCAAACGAAATTTCTCTTCTATACCAAGCGTGATACCTAGATGAATCTTCTCCTTTAGATCGATCCCGTACACAGGTATTTGCCGCCAAGTATTGACACTCACTCCAGATCTGGCGGACTGTTGCTTCAGGGAACTGGCCATTAGGACCAATCTCAACTACCCGGACACTGAGATCTTTGTCTTTTGGCACTATCTGGTACCTCCCAAGCTGTCTCAAACCCCGATACGGGGCATAAGGTTGAATGCTCCTAAGACCCATCCGAAGGAAGTGAGGCCCAGTTGTTGGCATGTATATGATCTCGTCCACAGGCAACCATCCACGCGTCCACTCTATTTTGGCTGGTAGTGAGGGACGGAAAGTAGGATATCCATCCGGTGACCCCCTTAGGCAAGCTGATCCCTTCAATCCTTGTATAAAATTCCTCTATACAAGTTTTCTCTATTGACCCATAGGTCATGAACTAGGGACGGTGGCATAGGTGTTTGGTCATCCACATTTGCAACAACAGAATGCACCCCTCAAAGAAGTCTTCCCCAGCTCTACAGGCTGTGAGAGCATGAAAGATCTCAGCTACTATCATAGGTGCGAATCATATGGTTCTCGTAATGGGTTGGCAATGGATTCTGATTGATATTAGGCGCCTCTGGGGCCTGAACCTCGATTCGACGGGTGTCAATGAGCTCTTGAATAACTGGCTTCAAATTCCAGCATTTCTCTGTATCATGCCCCGGGGCCCCTGATCAATATTCACAACTTAACGAGTGGTCAAGATTTCTTGGAAGGGGATTCGGCAACTTAGGCTCAATCGGATTCAGCATTCCCAACTGTCTCAACCTGTGGAATAGACAGGTATATGATTCTCCCAATGGAGTCAAAGTCTTTTGTTTCTGTGTCCTCTCATTCTTAAAGTTTTGGTTAGGCCAGAAACCTACTCCATGAGGATTTTTGTAGGCTTTTGGACGTAGGTAAGCATTTTAAGAAGCCGGGTAAGTATTTTGTGGGGTTGGCGCACGCCATTGCACGTGGGCAGGATGTTAGGGACATGTTTGTGCATGATGGATAGAGAAGTGGGGATCTGGAGGTGGGTAGTAGTGTTGCGGTGGGCTATATGGAGTATGGGGGTAAGTTTGAGGGTGGGGTCAAGGATGGTTATAGTAAGGTGACGGGCCCCTGGACCAAGCTCTTGACTCAACTACCTCAGCGTCTTCTTTCTTCTTCTTCCCCAGTATGCCCCCAATGCCGCTTTGAATGGCCTGAGTGGTTGCTTTGATTGCTGAATAACTCATGACCTTGTTGGTCTTGAGTCCTTCCTCCACCATGCTTCCCATTTTCACCACTTTATTAAAGGATTTCCCCACTGCTGATACCAAGTGACCAAAATAAGTGGGCTTCAGAGCCTGCAAGAAGTAATCGACCATTTCACTCTGTTTCATCGTAGGGTTAACCCTCGCCGCTTGCTCTCTCCAGCGGAAGCCATATTCTCTGAAACTCTCACCTAGCTTCTTCTCAATATTGGTCAATGAGAGACGGTCTGGGACAATTTCAAGATTGTACTGAAAATGACAGGTAAATGCTTGGTCCAGATCGTCCCAAGTAAACCAACGACCATGATCTTGTCGGGTGTACCATTCCAAAGCGGAGACACTTAAACTTTGACTAAAATAAGCCATCAGTAATTCATCTCTTCCACATGCCCCTCTCATCTTGCTACAAAAACCCCTCAGGTGTGCCACTGGATCACCATGCCCATCATATAAATCAAACTTGGGCAGCTTGAATCCCGCTGGTAATTGGATATCTGGGAATAGACACAGGTCTTTATAGGCCACGCTTACTTGTCCACCTATCCCCTACATATTCCTGAAATATTGCTCCAAGCTTTTGACTTTCCTAACTATCTCCTCCTGCTCAGAATTCTTGGGAGGCTTCTCAGTTTCTGCCGAAAGATCAAAATGAGGAGTGTAAGAACATGGTTTTGGTGCTTTGAAGGTCGGTTCTGGGGGATAATAATCATTGTCTTGAGTCTGGAATAGAGGCTCACTGGAAGATCGGTGCAATGCAGTAGGTGGGGGCGCCACAAACACAGGAGTGGTTGGTGGGGGAGGGTATGAGACTAGTTTGGGTGGTGGGGCTGGTGGTGTTTGGGAGGTGGTGCCATAGCATTGTTGGTAGGTAGGAAAGGCCGGGGATGAATTCACAGCGGGAGGATCTTGAGGTTGAGCCAACGGTGGGATATAAGTAGGGGTGGCGGGATAAACCGGTGGTGGATGCCCTTTACCCAGGCTTGATATATTTCAGCCATTTGTTGCTTCAGCTTATACATCTCTTCTTTCATCGCATTAACATCAACTTCTTCCACTTCTTTTGATGGGTCAACAATACTCGCCTCCAATTCTTGGTTAGTCATGTTCAACCTTCCTTTTGACCGGGTATTGTAGGAATGGGTTGCCAGAATGCCAGAGCAACTAACCACCTGCCCAGACTCAACATCAACAACAATTTCGTTAGTGCTTAGAGTTTTAACAGATTGGTAGCCGCACATTTGGGGAATGAATGCACCTAAACAGTTAGTTATTTCTATTATGCATTTGCTTGGCTGTTTGCATCATCCCGACTTTCATTTGCAAATTCTCTTGCTTTTGCTTTTCTTTGTTTTTCTCTCTCATTTCCCTCTCTTATTGTTTCTTTCTCCCAAATTTCTTATTTTTTCCTCTTTTCTTTTCCTCTCATGTTGTTTTTCCTCTCTTTTCTTTCTCTTTTTGTTTCTTCTTCTCAATTTCCTATTTTTCCTCTTTTCTTCTCCTTTCCTCTCATGTTGTTTTTATTCTCTTTTTCTTTTTCTTTTTTTTTCAATTTTTTCATTTGATTACGGTCGAATCCTATGGAGATTGCCTACGTATCATGACCCCGCATGAATCAGACCAAGCGTAGTTCTTGATAAATAAATAAAAAAGAGAAGCAAAATGTTTTGGCATTTTTTAATTTTCATAAATAGCAAATACTTTGATTACAAAGAATCAAAACTGACCGATTAAAACAACTAACAGACTCTAACGAAAAGAAGAAATACTAGCTCCAAAATCAACTGACATACTCTAGCGGACGGAAAATACAGACTCCGACAACTGACACTCTAGTGGAAAAGAAATACAGACTCCAACAATTGACAGACTCTAGTGGAAAAGAAATACAGACTCAAATGAGGATAATGAATACATTAAAGTTCCTGGTGCCTGCGGCATCGTTCGGTCTCGCCGCGGGCCTACATGTAAGATCCCTTTGAAGTCTATCCAATTCGCTCATTATCTGTTTAACAAATGTCATCACCGCCGCAAAAAAGGTAGTGCGGGTCATGTTTTCACAGGCTCGGCACTTCATAACAATGTAGTCGGCGATGATTCTAATTCTCTCTCTGATGACACCTTTCTCTTACAACAAATGCCCAATTTGTTGGGCCCTGGCCTCCAAGGTCTGCTCGACTACCAGATTTTGCTCTTGAAGTTGTTGCAAATCCATTTCTAATTATGCCAATGCTGTGTAACAATGTTCCCTTTTTGCTTTGAATTCTTTCGCTTGTTTGATCATTTTGTTTTCTGCGGTGATGACCCTTTTCTTTAATCCCGTAACTTCATCATCGTACCTTTCTTTCAATTGCTTAACTAGACGTGCTCGCTCCTCCGCATTTTTAGCCAATTGCTTTCAAACCCTGGCTAGTTCACTTTATGCTTTGCTCATATCAAAACTATAGTCATTCACTTTCTGCCTCAAATTATCTATGAGCTTTTCATCTTTGGCGCTTCTGGCGGGTTCTTCGGCTGCTATCTTCATCTTTTGAATTTGAGCTCGTAAGGCTTCATTTTCTTTGGATAATTTATTCATTTCACCCTTATCGGCTGCAGCTTGCAAACTGTTTTCAAACTAAAGGTCTTGGACCCGCTTTTCCAACTCTCCTATTTTGGCCCTATATTCATTCTCCTTAGCTAACCAAGCCCACTGTTCCTGTGATGATTCGACAAAATCCTGGAGGTGGGGTCTTTTGGAAGGCCTCCCAAATGCAATTTCACTTCTATACCAAGCATGATACCCAGGTGAAACTTCTCCTTTAGATCGATCCCGTACACAGGTATTTGCCGCCAAGTATTGACACTCACTCCAGATCTGGCGGACTATTGCTTTAAGGAACTGGCCATCAGGATCAATCTTAACTACCCGGACACTTAGATCTTTGTCTTTTGGCACTATCCGACACCTCCCGAGCTGTCTCGAAACCCGATACGGGGTATAAGGTTGAATGCTCCTAAGACCCACCAGAAGGAAGTGAGAACCAGTTGCTGGCATGTATATGATCTCGTCCACAGGCAACCATCCAAGAGTCCACTCTATTTGGCCGGCAGTGAGGGACCGAAAGTAGGATATCCATCCTGTGACCCCCTTAGGCAAGCTAATCCCTTCAATCCATGTATAAAATTCCTCTATACAAGTTTTCTCTATTGACCCATAGCTCATGAACTGGGGACGGTGGCATAGGTGTTTGGTCATCCAGATTTGCAACAACAGAATGCACCCCTCAAAGAAGTCTTCCCCGGCTCTGCAGGCTGTGAGAGCATGAAAGATCTTAGCTACTATCACAGGTGCGAATGTGCTCTTGGCCTGGGTGAGTAAAGTGCTGACGACCCCCGCTATTTTTATGCCGATATTCCCATCTTTCCTCGGGAACACCAGGAGCCCCAAGAAAACAACAATAAAAGTGAAACGTCTATGTTCTTCCCATTTGTAGCGATTCCCTTTGCTGCATATTTTGTTTATCTGGGTTGTGGATCCCTCTGCTTATCTTTAGCGAGTCTAAGAATTTGTGCACAGCTATGGTTCTTGGGGCAACCAAGTATGTGTGTCTTAAAGGAAGCGCATCATTCCCAATGTACCCGGCTATTTCTTCTAAGGTTGGGGTGAGTTCAACAATCCAGGAAGCCCCCCCCCCCAAATATTTCTTGACCTCGTCTTGCCCTTCTCCGCCTAGATCATTCCACCACATCCGCAATTCCAATGGCATTTTGTTTATGATTGAGAAAGGTTCATTTTGAATTGTGCTCATCCTGCACATTTATTAAGGTGATTTAATAGCTTATTTTTTACCTAAAAGAAAAGTAGCACCATTTTTTCCAAAATTTTCATTTTCAATACAAAAAACCGATTTGGCAGATACGACCTTTTAGCACTTCGAGGAAGAAGATTTTAAGGTTGTGCCCACTAACCGTTGAAAATGACTCAAGGTGGTTGTTCTTGCAAAAATAGCCTTCCGGCGCCTTTCTGGGGACATTCGGCTTATTTTTAAACAAGAATGGCATCACCTGGCTTATTGATGACACAACTTAAATATTTTGTTATTTTGGGCTATTTTTGCAAAAAGGGAAGTTGGACCGGATGGGGGTTGCCTACGTATCCCACATCCGGTGGGAATCAAACTGGCGTTGTTCGGGCAAATAAAACAAAAGAAAACCTTCCTTTTTTTTTTCTCAAAAATCCAGCAAAGTTTCAATACTATTTTGGATATTGGGTTTTCTTATAAAACAGGTGATTACCTCTCCCAACCCTCACACCGCTATTTTCTTTCCCAAACTCTCTCCTTTTATTTAAAAGCGAGTCAGCATGCAAATCCAAAACAGATAAATGCACAAGTAGGATGCATCAAGATGGTCCATTATTCCGGGTACACCTGTCCTAGACAGACCCAATCCCTGTGCTGAGTCCCCTAAGTCAAAATGCACAGGATGCAGATAAGCGTTCCTACTAGGGATCCGACGTGAGGCTGAGTTATTCTAGGTTCAAAACCTGGGTATATGTTCTAGACTGTGTACCTAAGCGGACAACTTGAGTCGAGGAGAGGGCTATGTACCGGGAACCAAAAGGCCATCCAGCTTAGTAACTTGTCCGGCCTCTTTCTTACTTTAAGGTATGACACTAACAGAATAGGGAGTCTCGACCAGCGAGCATATCCCCAGAGATGAGAAGAGAGGGGTTTCGTAATAGTTTTATATACAATTCAAATAATATCAAAGCGGTAAAAAGCAACATTTTGCACATTAGTCCCAAACATGTAATAAAATCAGATAATAAGCACGGCCAAATACAACAATTATTCCAAGCTTGAATTCTCGAACCCTGAGCCGAAGTTCTGGGTTCTTTTCCCCAGTAGAGTCGCCAGAGCTGTCACACCTCCCTTTTCACTTACTACACCCCCGAAGGATGTAATAAAGGGAGTTTTTTCCAATTAAAGGACAATCTAGACGAGATTTATTTATTAAGAGATTCAGAACTGCCACTTGGGAGATTTATAGTGTCCCAAGTCACCGATTTGAAATCCCGAATCGAGGAAAGGATTGACTCTATTTAACAGTCCGCGAACCAGAAATCTGGGTAAGGAATTCTGTTAACCCGGGAGAAGGTGTTAGGCATTCCCAAGTTCCGTGGTTCTAGCACAGTCACTCAACAGTTATATTTGGCTTAATTATCTGATTTTAAACATTTTTGAACCTATGTGCAATTTTAACTTTTAACCGCTTTTTATTTTTTAGAGAAAATTGCAACGTTATTAAAACACATCTCAAACCACATCACATAAATGCACACGTGGTCTTTGACATATTTTAATATCGTTGAGATTTGGATTTGGGACACATAAATGTGCACCCAAGTTTAAGAAGGTAAAATTATTAAATAACGCGCCTAAAGCAACTAACGCATTGTTAACTTTGCGGGAGGCCATGGAAGTTTGCTAAATGGCACGTCCCATGTTCTAAAGATTTTAAAAGGTATAATTAAAGAGGGACACGTACTTTGTAAATTTTGTTTGGCGCGGCACACCTCAAATTCATTTTTAACGGATATTTCACTAAGCTTGAAGGGCCATGGACTATTGTATTATCTAAGATGGCCCTCCTAAAATTATTCTAAGGATATTACTAATTGGCTAAGGTCATAAGAACTAGATATGGGCTGTGAATTTAAAATCTAGTATCTAAATTCAAGACTAAGGTGACACAACTGTACCTGATAGAAAGGCCCAAGTCTTAACGCCTGAGTCCTTGAGGCTGCCTGCATTCAACACGCTTCAGCTATAGGTTAATTGCTATTTGGGCCTTCAAACTTGCCCATTTTAATCATCTGGTAGCCTAATGCGTTAATTTCCCTTTTAAATTAACAGCCTAGAGGCCAGGAGAGTCAGAAACTAGAACCGGGCCATTGCATGAGCAAACATAGGGCCCAATTTTCATTCAAAACAAAGGCTGGCATGTTTTGGCTCTAGATTGAGCTCAAATCACAATACTGATTTAATTTGGATCTCAGAATGCTAAATTTTAAATCATAACCAGGCTAACAATTGGTAATCAAATAAATGACTCAAACTTATTTAAATCACATGCAGGCTGACCTTAAATTCAAATGTCACACACAGATCTGACTCGTTTGTATATTGATAACTAACATACTCAATTTATGATCAATAACATGCTGATTTTAATTTCAAACCTCCTACTTCGTTCACATACTGATGAACTAACATGCTGATTCCTGGATTTTAAAAGCAAATAAGACTTCAATTATTACAACTTTATAGAAACTACTCATGGATTGGAACTTGAATAGCTACTGAAATTTTACCAAATTAACATGAATCTAAGTGCTAAAAATTTCTAACAAACAGTCCAATTATATAGTCCTTCGAACGTCCAAATATGCTAATGAATCTAACAGTTTCAAACAAGTTTAAGGACAACATAAACTCTAGAATATAACTATCATGTTAAAATGAATAAACTAAACTAATTATCCCTATATTACACTACCAGATCTAATAGTTTGAACAAATAAAAGGAAATAACAGAATTGGATAAGAGAAAACAGCTCTGGACAGCGCATGATCCAAATTATTTGTCATTCATACATTCCATAAACTCTTTCCATTTAATAGTTAAGTGAATACCTGGAATTTGAATAAAACAAGAGAAAACTGAAGGTCAGCTAGGCAGCAACAACAAACAACAATCAGCAACAAACTTGAGATCAATTTCTAGCCCAGGAAATAGTTTCTAACGAATAGCAACAGTAGACACCCAAACCAAGCTTGAATGACCCAAATTGAACTCGAAATAACTTCATGAATCTCTAAGACCTCAACTACTGAAGTTTCAGAACTTTTAATGCCTGGAAATCTAAAATCTAAACTCCAAATGCTCAAAAACTCTCAAATTCTGCAGAAACATTGTTTTTGAATTTTCAGTAGCTTTCCAGGCTTTTAGAACTCTCAAACTTTCAAATTTCAAGTTTTTTTTTGGTTTTGAGATTTGAATTTCAAATTTTCAGATTCTGTAGGCTTCTCCACTTTTGAATTTTGAATTTTGAATTTTTAGCCCTCTCAAACCTTTGAATTTTTTAATTTCAGATTTTCTAGAACTCTAAAACTTGTATTGCAAGGCAGGGTACTGCCCTTTTTATAGGCAAACTTAGGGCAACTTTTAGAAATCTTACTTTACACCCTTGTCCCCTATTTTAATTTCAATTTTAGCTTAGAAGTCCTTAAAGGACTGACTTATTGCCCAAGTTATACCACCCAATTCCTGAATTTCAAATTAGAACCCCCATCTAGAAGGTTCTATTTCAGTTATTGCAGGGATTCCCTAATTGAACTACCCAATATACCCTTAGTGCCCCTGAATTTTACCTAAGTCTACCAACTAGTCTGGGCCAAGTGACCCAATTCAAAGGGCCTACTGATTTTAAGCAAAGCCCAAATCCCTATTTTACAAAACTAACTCAGAAATTCTTAAAAAAGGCAAAGAGAATTGAAATCAAAATAATTCTAATTAATATGTATCCTAAGACTAATTTTATTATTGAACTAATAAAAAAAGTAAACTAACAATTAAAAACAAACAAATAAAAACTGTAACTACAATTAAAAATGAAGTAAAATTAAATCATGTAAACAAAAGGTAAGAAAAACAAACAGGGAACTATATAATCACAAGCAAATAACAGAATTAAAAAACCATGCCTATAAAAAAACATCACTCTATGACTAACAATTTTTTAAAAAATAAACCAAGAACAGGCAAGCAAATAGCATGACAGAAAACAAACAAATAAAAAATAGTGAAAAATAGAAGGGAAGGGATTACCAGATTTGAAACTTGACCTGGGCAAATCATTTTGAAATTGCTTGACCAAACTAGTGTTTAATCGTGTGTTTTCATGAGAAATCACACGGCTAAACCCTATAATGGTCAAACCACCAGTAAGCCCCATTTTATGAAATTAGGGTTCTAGGCCGATTTTCGATCTAACATTCGAGCCATTTTGGGAGGATCTGAAGGTTATTAGTTGTGGATTCGAAAAGAGGAGGGTGAGGAGGCCATGGGGTGTAATTTTGGTGAGGTTTGGAGGCGGCGCCACCAGACACGGCAGAGGCGGCGGCTAGGGTTTTGTATATTCGAAGGACCTGGGTGGGATTTGAAAGAAAACATGCTCAGATCTATAATGGGGAGAAAGAGACGAGGTTGTGGTGTAATTTTGATGGCTATTGGACAATCGCCGCCGGTAGAGGCGATTTCCAGCCGGCGGCAGACGGCGGAGTTAGGGGTTTCCGGTGAGGTCTGAGAGAGACGAAGGGTAGGGGGTTCTGAGAGGGGTAGTGGTCGTTTGGACATATTTATATTATTACATCCGGGCTTCAGGACCATTGGATTAGATTAATCTCGACGGTCCTGATTAAATCTAGCCTAAACGACACCGTGTGACTATGAAGGGAGGCTGGACCGGGTATGAGGTGTTTTGGGCTTGGACTGTGGGTTTGGGAAGGGGTTTTGAGATTGGGTTGGTGATTTGTATCTAATGTTGGCCCAAACGTGGAGGTTATGTAATTAATATCACATGTTTTTTTCTTTTTTCAACTTTAAAACCAAACTAGAATTAAACCTAAAAATTAATTCAACCTACCTAATTAAGCTACAATTAAACTAATACCAAATTAAAGGAAACTAAAATACCTAAAAATCAAAATTAAACCAAATAGAACAAATCAAAGTTTTTTTTTTTGCAATTTTTTTGTATTTTGTAAAAGTCTAATTACTAATTAATCTAAAAATATGTGAAATTAAATCCTAAATGCCCATGCAATATTTTTTATATTTTTTACTAATAAACATGCACAAACAAAAATACAAACCATTAACAGAAAATACCATAAAAATCCACCAAATTGCAAACACCG
The DNA here is from genome assembly GCA_026770625.1 of Nicotiana glauca. Taxonomy (NCBI): domain Eukaryota; kingdom Viridiplantae; phylum Streptophyta; class Magnoliopsida; order Solanales; family Solanaceae; genus Nicotiana; species Nicotiana glauca. The sequence goes on along the minus strand of MU719190.1, from coordinate 48,991 downwards.
AAAGAAATTATTTTGTTAAAATTTTTGGGAGTAATTCATATAGGGCAAAAATCACGTGCTCACAGTGTGCATCGCGGACATGAGATGAATATCGCGCTCGCGAAGAAGAGAAGAGGCAGTTGGGGACCCCATTCATTTGGCCTACGCGTTCGCGATGAGAAGGTTCAGTAAGCTTCGTGTTCGCGAGAGATAGGTCGCGTTCGCATAGAAGGGATTTCTAGGGTACTTCCACGTTCGCAAAGAAAGAATCTGGGCAGGCAGTATTAAATTTCAAAATCGAGGGTTTGAACCCATTTTTCATAATTTGATCTAGAGACTACGGATTGGGCGATTTTTGAAGGGATTTTCAGAGAGTTGATTGGGGTAAGTGTTCCTCACTTGATTTTTGTTAAATCCCATGATCATCTAAATTTTGATTTGAGGTGAACAATTGGGTGAAACGTGGAAGAGTTCTTAAGATGGAATTTTGAGGTTTTGAAGAAAATTTTTTTGTCGAATTTGAGTAAATTTGGTATGGTTGGACTCGTGAGTGGATGGGCTTTCGGGTTGTGACTTTTGTTGGATTTCGAGATGTGGGCCCGGGGGCCAGGTTTGAGCCAATTTCAGGGTTTTGAGTCTAATTTAGTAGTTTTCTTATGAAATTGATTCCTTTTGCATATATTAATGGTATTGTACTGCTTGTGGCTAGATTCGAGATGTTAGGAGGCCGATTCGAGAGGCAAGGGCATTGAAGAGTAGAGATATTCTCGGATTGAGGTAAGTAACAGTTGTAAATTTGGTTCTGAGGGTATGGAACCCCGAATTTTATGTCTTGTGACTATTTTGGAAGTGACGCACATGCTAGGTGACGGGCATGTGGGCATGCACCGAGGGGATTGTGACTTGGTATGTCCCATATAAACTGTAAATTTGAACAACCTGTTATTAGCTATATGCTCCCTATGTATTATAGAAAGATTGATCGTAAATCATGCTAGATACCATGTTTAGGCCTTATGCCAGTATTGTTGAGACCCTTAGTGGTCGTTTCTTGCTGTCATCTTACTGTTTTATTGATATTCCATACTCAGTTATGTTCATGCATTCTTATATCATATCCAGTCTCTGTTATTCTATTTGATGCATCATGTCATTTATGTTAGGCTGATTATCTTGATTTCTGAGAGCCCGAAAGACTGGAGAGATTGATGACTTGAGGCCTCGGGCCTGATTGTGAGGATATTTATGGGATCGGGCTGCATGCCGCAACACGTTTCACTGCTTCTTCCATGATTGGTATTGATATAGTGCTTGGGCTAAAGGAGCCCCTCCGAAGTCTGTACACACCCCCAGTGAGCGCAGGTACCTACTGAGTACGAGTGCCGACTGTCGAGTGCCGAGTACTGAGCGATTGTGAGGAATGAGTGGCTATGAGGTTGGAGTGATTGGGATAACTAAGTGATTATTGCTTAATGGCAGTATATGATTTCATCATTGTTGCACATAGTTTCCTTATATTCTTGCTTTGAGAACTGTTGAAAGATAATGTCTGACTCTACTTGAACTTGACTTAAATCAACTGATTTGACTTAACCCTGGACTGAAAGCATGCCATCACTTTACCGAATTTTTATGAAAATAAACTGTATTTGCATAGCTCGTCACTACTTCTCAGTTCCCAATTTTTTCTGTTACTTGCTGAGTTGGTGTACTCACATTACTCCCCACGCCTCGTGTGCAAATCCAGGAGTAGTTGATCGTGGAGGTTGTTAATAGTATTCATAGTAGATTTGGAGATAACGAGGTAGTTGCCCGGCATTCGCAGCCTTGCTTTTCTTCTTCCCTATCTTTCTTGAGTTGTATTTTGGATTTCAGACTATGTTAAATCTTGTTATTGTTGGACCGATTCTATTAAATGCTCATAACTTAGTTACACCCGATGTTTGGGTCTTTCTTTTAGCATTTCTATATTGAGTTCAACTCTTGTTTTCTTTTTATGAAAACTTTGTTATAAAAATGCTTTTTAGCATATGTTTGAATGAATTATTGAAGTATTGTGAGAGTCGGTTGGCCTAGTAACATCGATAGGCGCCATCACGACAGGTTTGAGCTTAGGGTCGTGACAAGTTAGCATAGAGCAACGCAGGTGACCCAGCCCAACCTCCTCTCCTCTTCGCGAATGCGGGTACACCCACACGTTCATGATGCTCTACCTGGCCAACCTACGCAATTTCATACTCCTACTCTCTAACGCATAGAGTAAAATCCCCAGCTGGCCCTAACAAACCTTCGCGATTGCATACCTAGCCACGAGATCGCATTGAATGAAACGAGACCTGGACACCAACAATCTTCAGCAGTGTATCAAGTCCAAATTTCACTCCGCTAACCATACGAAATTCACTCGAGGCCCCCGGGACCTCAACCAAACACACCAATAAGTCCTAAGCTAAAATCACGAATCGCGCATCGATTCAAGCCTAATGAACTTATGAACTTACAACTTCTATATTCAACGCCAAATCCTATCAAATCAAGTCCGATTGACCTAAAATTTTGCACACAAGTCATTAATGACATAATGGGGGACTAACTCCAACTCCTGGAACTAAATCTGAGCCCGATAACCATAAAGTCAACTCTCGGTCAAACTTCTAAATTCCAAAGCTTCAAATTTTATAACTTTCACCATTTCAAGCCTAATTCAACTACGGACCTCCAAATCGCTATCCAGACAAACCCAAAAACCCTACGGAGCTATCGGAACAATCAAAACTCTATTTTGGAGTCTTATCACATTCCAAAACATCCCCAGAACCGAATCAACTACCCCGATGAGTCACATAATAATAGTTAAGCATAAAATGAGCAGCACATGGGGGAACGGGGCTACAACACTCAAAACGACTGGTCGGGTCATTACATATGTAAATATAAGACACGTTCGGATGATTATAGTCCATTCTTTGAAAATGTGACTTGTGATAAGCAATATAAATGCAGACTCATTCCTGAAAGTGAATGTAAAAATATGTATGTGATACAAATTATTTATAGGAATGTGCTTATGCATGATTGAAAAAATACACAACTCACCTCCACAGGAGGTTTGAGAGAAAGAAAGATAATGAATCTTACTGTGTAGCTACATGAATATGTCATTGGTTGCGTACATGTGGTATACCGAAAATACTTTGCCATGTCTAATAAAAAGTTATTAAAGGCAAAATTAAAGCAAGAAATAATTTTTTTTATGATGACTTTGACCATGATAATTTATTATGATATAATTTTTTCCGTTAAGGATACATTCACCATACTAATAGTGTGACAAATGATCTTGTAGTACAAAATCAATTAAGAGCTCTGAAAGAACTTATTTGTTATTACCCCGATGAATGAAAGAAACTTTTTGAGTTTCAAATGTATAAGCCAAAGTGGACATATTGGGACTATAAATGAAAGGAAGATTGAATATCTTCATATTATGACAATCATACCGGGTACATATAAAATGTTACCTGAATTTCCTTCTATTTATACTACACAAGTATAAGCATGATGATGCAATCACATACCAGAAGTAAACTAGAGGTTAATTGAAACAAATATCAGTTGGCATGACCGGTTATTCCGGTTCAATTATGACGCAAAAATTAATTGAGAATTCACATTAGCATATATTGAAGAAATAGAAGATTGTTCAAGAATTCTCTTGTGCTGCTTACTCTCATGATATACCACCTAAGGTTGAGATTAAATCCTTTGATTTCTGAAGCGAATAAAAGGATATATATATATATATATATATATATATATATATATATATATATAGAGAGAGAGAGAGAGAGAGGCCCAGTCACTTGCCATGTGGACCGTTTACGGTTATGGTTTTGATAGATGCATCTATTGTATGATCACATATTGTTTGTTATCAACTTGCCGTTTGGATTTTGCAAGGTTGCCTGCTCAAATTATTAGAGTATAATTCTAGAATATAAATTATGATAATTTATCTTGATAATGCTTATTTCAATCCAAGTTGGTTTAGCAGATATTGTACGCCTCAATTATAGCTAAACTATTGGTTATAAGAACAAAACTCCCAAATAGAAATTTGGTATGAGATGTACTAGTTAATGTACATCAGCACGTGTACGCATCTAGCAAAGTTATGATAAATCCCCCCCCCCCTTCCCCAACCCCAAAAAATACCGACCATGTAGCACTAGCGCTTCGTGTTCTTTCTATTCCATCCCATTCCGTTCGGGGATAGATGGCTAATACTAAAACAATAAGCAATGTCTCCCTATCACAATTGGTTCAAGGTCAAACACCAAATAATTTCCATCTGAAATATGGATGTGCTATATGATTTAATTATCTTACCATAATGCATAAAGATGAGTTCCCAAAGAAGGTTGAGAAATGTGTTGGTGATCCTAACATTAGAGGGAGAAATGGGCAGCTGAAAAAGTGATACGTGGAATAAATTATTATGAGCTGTTCCAAATGAAGTAAAGTTCATGAGGGACAGAGTCTATGGCACATAGGAAGCGAAGTAGACCAATCGGTTCCAACGATAAAACTTCTTGAAGAAAGGAGAGAAGAAAGATCAAGATGGCTAAGGAAGAAATTTCTCTATAAGAGCAACATGACATAACACTTTATAAGACGTCATGGGAGAGGCTCAGGTACTCAAAAATAATAAGATAAAAGAGATCTTAATAAGTTATGTCTTTATTGGGTAATGATAGAACCGATATAAATTGATCGTCAACGATATTGTTGATATAATGTAGAGCTCAATTTTATTAATTGATAATCCCAACGCTTGAAAGTATAAAGCCAGTAGGGTGACACAAGATTTTTTGTAAATATCCTGACATTGATTATATGGAAACATTTTCTCGTGTGGTGGATGTAGTTGCTTTCAGTTTTTAGTATGACAATACCTGAAAAACATGATATGCGTTTATAAAAATTATTGAAGGAATTAAATTGTTTTGAAGCATATTAAGGTTCCCAAAAAATTTATTAAATCATGCTTCAGCAAATTCTTATGTGGATTAAAGCAATCACGATATACATGATTTATTTTTGTGTCTATTGCAATTGGTGCACTACTGTATCTTGCTATAATCATGAGTATAACAATATGCTAACGAGATATAGTTGTGACGACCCAAATATTAGCCTGTCGTAATAGCACCTAACGTGGTACTAGGCAAGCCGACACCTTAAAACATTTCCAACACTTTTAAATGAAAAAAAAAATAAAACAGGTTTAAATAATTAAAGCTCTCATAAACTGGATAGAAAGTCAAAACTGAATTTGGAAGTTCCCAAAACTAGGGTGTCACTGAGTACATGAGCGTATATACAACACAAGTCTGAAACACTGTCTATGAAAAATTAAAACTAAATACTTAAAGCTGAAGGATAGGTAAGGAGAGTCAAGGTCTATGGACACCGGGCTGCTAACTCGAAGATCTCTGAATGACTAAGTTGCTTAGATAATCAACACTCATCGTGTCCAGAAATAACTGGATCTGCACACGAAGTGTAGGTTGTAGGGTGAGTTCAACCAACTCAGTAAGTAACAAGACTAATAAGTGGAATCAAAGTAGTGACGAGATTCACGATTACAGTTCAATTATAGAAAATACAATACAGGAAAATAGGCATGTATTCAAGTTCGACAGTTAAATCCAAAATAGTTAAATCATGTCAAATTCAATTGAAACAAAATATGGCATAGCTCAGTGACTACATGACATTCATATATGACCCCAAGTGATGTACAAACAGTAATGACATCATGTGATATTCTCAGAGTATCAGTCACTCAGTCCTCCCATTCACTCCATCCTCACAATCACTCAATTCTTCCAGTTGCTCGACACTTGCGCTCAGCATTCGCACTCACACTCGCACTCAGTAGGTACCTGTGCTCACTGCGGGTGTGCAGATTCCAGAGGGGAGATTCATCCCAAGTTCTTTAATAAGCCAATCATGGCATGAGTCAAATAGACATGTTGCGGCGTGCATCCCGCTCCTATAACTATCCTCTCAATCAGGCCCTCGACCTCACTTAGTCATCAATTTCACCAGTCTCTCGGGCTCTCAAGAATCATGATAATCAACCCAAACATCAATGATATAATGTATCAATAAAAAACAACAGAGACTAAGATATAATATGCAAGTAAAAACTGTGACTAAGTACAAAATGGCGATTTAGCAGATAGTTCAACATGTAATACGACCTCTATGGGTCACTACAATACCAACACATAGCCTAAGCATGATTTCTAACATGACTTGCAGCTCAATTTCTCTAACACATGGAGAATATATGGATAGCAGTGGATTGTTCAACTATACAGTTCCATGGAATTGACCAAGTCACAATTCCTACGGTGCACGCCCACGTCACCTAGCATATGCGTCACCTCAACACCAATCACATGACACGTAATTCAGGGTTTCATACCCTTAGAACCAAGAGTAGAACTGTTACTTACCTCAAACCGTGCAAATCCCTACTACAACACGCCCTTGCCTCGCGAGCCAGCCTCTAAATGCCTTGAATCTAGCCATAAATAGTTTGATACAATCAACACGAGCTAAAGGAATCAATTCCATAAGAAAATACTAAGTTATTAATCAAAAGTCAAAAAGTAGAATCAAAAGCCGGCCCATTGCCCATGTCTCGGAATCCAATAAAAGTCACAAAATCGGACACTAAATCGATATCCAAATCCCTAGCCTTAAACACCCAAATTATACCTCAAAACCACACAATCTAGGTGGGAAATTCAATGGGGAAACATAATTATTGAATAAATTTAACCACAAGTGACTTACCTCAAGAATACTTTGAAATCCCTCTCAAAAATTGCCTAATCCTGAGCTTGAAGTGTCCAAAATGAAGAAAAACTTGAAAACCCTCGAATTTAACCACTGCCTAGTGCTTTCGCACGTGCGGGCCAATATCCGCACCTGCGGAATCGATTTTGCAATAGAATTTTCGCTTCTACAGAGGTCACTTAAGTCCACAGGGTCCGCACCTGCGAAAGCGCTTCTGCGGCCCTTGATTCGTTTCTGCGAAGACATCCTATGCCCCCCTTCTCCGCATCTAGGGAGCCTTGCTCGTACCTGCGGGCTCGCAAATGCGGAAGACCCCTAGCACCTGCGTCCTACCCCAGGCCTACCCAACTCCGCACCTGCGCAATAACTAGTTACAAAGTTAACCTTTTTTTATGTTTTGTGTTCCCCAGAACAAATTAGTTAGTACTACTTTTTGAACTAACGGGTACCGCACCTCTTTTCTATTATTTTTTTTCATTGCACGAAATTGATAGTTTTTTGTAGAAACTAAGACATAGATTTCACCTTCTTAAATAACGAATGTATTTAAACACAATAAATCAACCAATGATAGATCCATAGGGGTTCATAGGTTCGGCAAAACTCATGACTTTAACTCGAACTCTATGTATATAGGTAACAATCTATATCTATCCATATCTATCTATCTATCTATCTATCTATATATATATATATATATATATATATATATATATATATATTTATTTATTTATTTATTTATTTATTTATTTATTTATTTATTATTATAAAAGCACAAATATTTCACGCTAAATGTTGAACGACTAAAATATCCTTGAAACATTGATTGTCTTTTATATCCTTAATTATTTGTTTAATGAAGCAAGTTAAAGGTAGATATAATTGTAATTAATCTATTGAAAACTCTGGATCAAAGTGTAGTTGAAGAATCCGTGTTTGCCAAGAATACGTTTTGCTAATGAGTCTCAATTCTAATAGGAATTCATTGCATCGTTGATGACTTTCTCTATTACTACTAACAAATTTCTTTTTTTGTTTTTAAAATGCTATCTCCCACAAATTGTTCAACACTCAAATATAGAGACGAAGTTTCTTTTTTATCTTCATGATTTCTAACTTCACATATTCTGTATCTCCTGCAAGATGGTGTTTTTATCTTCAGGTTATTAAGGCTATTTCTCTATCTTGGATTTCGCCTTTTAACATTTTTTTAAATTAAAAATTTATGTTTTAGATCTTTAGATAATAAAGCAATGTCTAAACGTTAATTAGTTTCCTCTTTCTTTTCCTTGATCCACGATGTGTCATGTTCGTTGATAATTTTTGTTTGGATTTTCTATATTATAACTGTATTTGTGAAATTTCAAATCATAAGAATATAAAACATATTTTCCTAACATGTCCTAAATTCTTAATGTGACAGGTATTTGAGAGTGTGGATTCGGGGTACTCAGAGATGGGAATTATGGTGAATATTGTGGTTTAGATTGTTATATTTTTGTGAATTGAACGTATAGATGATTCCTCCAAAATTAAACTGTTTAAATATATGGCAGGAGTTTTTTTAATTATTACTCTTAGTTCACTTGTGAGTTTGTTAAACGAATATCGAGATTTTGAAATTTGGCCTGCTTAGAACACATGATAATTGTTAAGGTTAGAACTTAGAAGCTTACGTCCTCTTGCTCAACTGTGTATGAAAGTTTTACTACTGCGTAGTATGTCATCTTCTACATTAATGTATCATATATTTATATTGCTGAGCTAAAGACTTAAATGTTTATTCACTCTAAATATGTGTAACGACCCAACCAGCCGTTTTGAGCTCTAGCACGTCGTTCAGCGGTTTGAGGCCATGAGCAGCTTCACTTCAGGTATTATGACTTATACTCATGGTCGGAATTGAATTTTGGGAAGTTCGGAGTTGATTTGGGAAGAAATCCTCATTTCGGAAGCTCTAAGTTGGAACAAATTGGTTAAGATTGAATTTTTGTGTAAACGGCCTCGGAATCGGGATATGAAGATTCCAGCAGGTTCGTATGATGATTTCAGACTGAGGCGTATGTCCGTATCGGGTTTTGGATGACCTGGCAGTATTTCGACGCCTATTGTGGAAGATAGCATTTTGGGAAGAATTTTATAAATTTGGGTTGCAGTACATTTTAGTGTTATCGATGTCCGTTTGGGATTCTGAGTCTGGGAATAGCTCAGTATGGTTATTCTGGTATTAGAAGCGCATCCGAAAGTGGATTCGGAGGTCCATATGTCATTTTGGAATCGTTTGGCGAAAGTTAGAAGTTTGAAGGTTTTTGAGGAGTTTAACCGGAAGTAAACTTTTTGATATCGGGATCGGATTCCGATTTAGAAAGTTGGAGTAGGTCCGTAATGTCAAATACGGCTTGTGTGCAGAATTTGAGGTCAATCAGACGAGATTTGATAGGTTTTGACTTCAAATGAAGAAGTTTGAAGTTCATTAAGCCTGAATTAGAGTGCAATTCATGGTTTTCGTGTTGTTTGATGTGATTTGAGGCCTCGAGCAGGTCCGCATTATATTTTGGAACTGGTTGGTGTGATTGGACGGGGCTCCGCGGGGCCTCGGGTGGATTCGGGATGGTCAACAAATTGAGTTTGGCCTGATGGAGGTGCTAAGGCTACTGTCTTCTGGTGTGACCGTACCTGCAAGGTTAGGGCCGCAAGTGCGGAGCCGCAGAAGCGGCTTAGGGAGGAGAAGACGTGTCATGACCCGGAATTCCCACCCTCGGGACTGTGATGGTGCCTAACATCACACTTACTAGGCAAGCCAATGCTAGAGTGTTATTAACCAATTTCCTTTTCGTTTTAATGATTTAAGAGTAAGCAAACTAAAACTAGTAGAAATAATTGCGGAAGTAAGTAAACAACCTCTGTATATATATACTATTACCAATATGGTAGCTATTATTACCCAGAATCCGGTGTCACTACTCATGAACATACTATGATTTTCAACACACATCAGTCTGAAAGAAATTACAACTATTTTGAAAAGAAAGAAAACGGTAATGTAGAAATGCAGAAGGGGACGACAAGGTATGCGGACGCTAGCAGGACTACCTTGGGTCTCCGAATAGAGTAACCTGCAGCCAATCTCTCAATCAGCCACTACCTGCTCCGAAATTTGCATAGGAAGTGCATATTGCAGTATAAGTACAACCGACCCCATGTACTGGTAAGTGCCGAGCCTAGCTTCGATGAGGTAGTGACGAGAATACGGTGGGGCAATTACAATATAGCCTGTATATAGTATGTTATAAAGCGGAAAGAAGTACGGAACAAAATGCAACAGTAACTTGCAAGGAAAGAATACAGAACTCAAGTATCTTATCAATATCTAGCTATAACCAGTCCTTAAGTGAGATATAAAACTACAGAATAACCTATACAGTAGAAGAAAGATACATAAACACATAAACTGATGCGGTGCGCATCCCGATCCCACCAAATAATCAGTAACAATATGAACATTCACCCTTATTACTCCATATCAATCCACCCTTATTCCTCCTGTTGTGGCGTGCAACCCGATACCACTGTACAATAGCAATTCGCCCTTATTACTCCTCAATATATCACCCTTATTCCTCATGTTGCGGCGCACAACCCGATCCAACCATATAATAACATTTCACCCTTATTCCTCCTCAATATATAACCCTTATTCCTCATGTTGCGGCGTGCAACCTATCCTACCATATCAGTACCAATTGCACAGTAAGAACATAAATTTCACAATTTAATTCAGAACTTCTCCACATTATTTAAACCTCAAATCAAAGCAAACGGGAAGCTTGTACATTATGACACTTCACGCAACTAATACTACTCAGCGAAACTAATCCAAAATATTCCATAAAACACCGATAAACTAGCTTAAGCCAATAACATGAGACAATAAAACGATATGATATCTACTACTTTTAATAATGAAAACCAATATTCGACAAGTAGCAGTCAAACATGGAAACATCAGTAAAGCATGAAACAACTAAGGCAGGAACACAATTTAATAAGAACGGGAAGAAAACAGGCAAAATAGATAAATTGGCAGGGCATAGGTACTCGTCACCTCACCTATACGCTATTTACATGGATTTCACATAGAAATTAAGTCAAGTGTCCCTAATCCCTCGAGTCAAAGTTAGACACAACACTTTCCTCGATCCCACGGATAAAATCAATGCCCAATTATAGGTTTTCCCTTCACAAGCCTTCGGACCAATAGAATCAAGCAAATTACCAACCAACCAATTCAATTTAAGTGTTAGGAACTACCCACGATAGCAAGGAATTCAATTTAGGCCATTTTGGAAAAAGTCAACAAAAGTCAACACCCAGGCCCACTTGTCCAAATCCAAAATTTAGACCAAAACCCGATTACCCATTAGCCCCGAGCCCGGATATACAATTGGTTTCAGAATCCGACCTCAATTTGAGGTCTAAATCCCCAAATTTTGAAATCTCTAGTTTCTACCCAAAAATTCCTAGTTCCACCATGAAAACCTTAGATTCTAGGTTGAAATCTTGTAAAATGAAGTGAAAGATTAAAAGAAACTAGTTAAGAATCACTTACCTATGATTTGAGGGAAGAAATGGTCTTTGGAAAATCTCCTCTTGTGTTTTAGGTTTTGAAAAGTTGAAGAATGAATAAAAAATCCCGTCCAAAATCATTTTGACAAGTTGCTGGTATCGCATTTGCAATCAGGAGTTCGCAAATGCGAAGACTATATTGGGCCTGCTAACATCACAAATGCGAACAATTGTTCGCAAATGCGGCTAGTGATGATCGTAATTGCGATCCTGAGCTTCGCAATTGCGATGGTCCCCTCCCAGCCCCACTACTTGCAAATGTGAACTTTCTTCGCAAATACGAGGCTCGATTTGCGAGCCAAACCTCACAATTGCAAAGTGTACAGACCCAAATCACTCTGTAGCCTATCCGAAACTCACTCGAGCCCTTGGGGCTCCAAACCAAACATGCACGCAAGTCTTAAAACATCATACGAACTTGCCCGTACGATTAAATCGCCAAAATAGCACCTAGAACTAGGAATTTAGCACCAAATCACATGAAATTCTTAAGAACACTTTAAAATTCTTTTTTTTTCAACCGGACACCCGAATCACGTCAAATCAACTTCGATTTTCACCAAATTTCACAGACATGACTTAAATATTATATTAAACCTGTACCAAGCTCCGGAACCAAAATACGGGCCCGATAACAATGAGTTCAAGCATTAATAAAATTCTTTAAACCATTAAATTTTCAAACTTACAATTCTGAACGGCCTCAATCTTCTTAGGATCCACCTGAATACCCTCTGCCGATACAACGTGACCCAAGAAAGCAAATGAACTTAACCAAAACTTGCATTTTGGAAACTTAGCAAATAACTGGCTGTCTCTTAGAGTTTGAAGAACGGTCTGAAGATGTTGCTCATGCTCCTCTCGACTGCGAGAGTAGATCAAGATATCATCAATAAAAACAATCACAAAGGAATCCAGGTAAGGCTAGAACACCCGGTTCATCAAATCCATAAATGTTGTTGGGTATTTTTCAGTCCGAATGACATCACTAGAAACTCATAATGCTCATATTGAGTCTGAAAAGCTGTCCTAAGGATATCGAATGCCCTAATACTCAACTGATGGTAGCCGGACCTCAAATCAATCTTTGAAAACACTTTGGCACCCCAAAGCTGATCAAATAAGTCATCAATCCTTGACAATGGGTACTTGTTCTTGATGGTGGCTTTGTTCAACTGCCGATAGTCTATGCACATCCTCATTGATCCCTCCTTCTTATTTGCAAACAACACCAGTGCACCCTAGGGCGAGACACTAGGTCTAATAAAACCCATATCAAGCAAATCTTGCAATTTCTCTTTCAACTCTTTCAACTATGGCGGGGCCATACGGTATGGCGGAATATAAATGGGCTAAGTTCCCGGGGCCAAATCAATACAGAAGTCAATATCCCTGTCGGGTGGCATCCCCGACAGGTCTGCAGGAAATACCTCTGAAAACTCACGAACAACTAGTACAGAATCCATGGAAGGAATCTCCGCACTAGAATCACGAATATAAGCCAAATAAGCCAAACACCCCTTATCGACCATACGACGAGCCTTCACATAAGAGATAACCTTGTAGGTAGAATGACCAAGAGTCTATCTCCACTCTAATCAAGTCAACCCTGGCAAGGCTAAGGTCACATTCTTGGTATGACAGTCCAATATAGCATAATAAGGTGGGCGCCAATCCATTCCAAAAATGATATCAAATCGACCATATCGAGAAGTAGGAGATCTACACTAGTCTCAAGACTCTCAATAATAACCACAGACAAGCTATAGACACGATCTACAATAATAGAATCCCCCACCAGTGTGGACAAATACGGGAGAACTCAACGAATCACGAGGCACAAACAAATATGAAGCAAAGTAAGATGACACATAGGAGTATGTAGACCCTAGATGAAATAGAATTGAAGCTCTACTGCAAACTGAAACATTTGTCACACCTCCTTTTTACCGCTACGCTTTACTACACCCCGTGAAGCGTATAATAAAAAGGAGTTTTTCCACTTAAAGGACAATCGAAACGGGATTCGTTTCATTAGAGATTCAGAGTCGCCACTATAGATATTTATGGTGTCTCAAGTCACCGGTTTGAATCCCAAATCGAGGAAAAGATTTGACTCTGTATTACAGTCGCGAACCAAAAATTCGAGTAAGGAATTCTGTTAACCCGGGAGAAGGGATTAGGCATTCCCGAGTTCCGTGGTTCTAGCACAGTCACTCAACTGTTATATTTGGCTAGAATTTAATCTTTATACATGTTACCCTACTCGTGCAATTTTAGAATTAATTACCGCTTTTTATCAATTATTTTATTTAAGAAAGTGAACGTCGTTTAAGAACATGTTTTCGGATCACGTCACATGAAATGCACCCGGATCCTCGACACATTCTTATTCGACATTTTGGGATTGATTTGGGTCGCATGAAATGCATACCCGTATTTAGGAAGGTAATATTATTAAACTAACGCGCCTAAAGCAATTTCGCATTTTCAACTTTGCGAGGGCCATGAAATTTACTAAATGGCACGCCTCGAGTTCTAAGGATAAACAAGATTAATTTATTTTTGTTTGGCACGGCGCACCTCGAATCATTCCATCAAAAGATTTCTAAAATTTAGCTTGAGGGCCATAGCTATTGGAAAAACCTACTAAATTTTAACAAGCAAAATAATTTTTCAGAGATTTGTTATCTCTGAACAAATAGTATCCCAAGAGAGATTTAATATGATCCTTAACACCATACATAACACACCTGAAAATTTTCAGATTCAATAACACAAGAATTTTAACAAGCAAAATAATTTTTTTCTGATTCAACTAAGCAACAGAGAACCCAATCACGCAATATTACACACGATGAGACCAAAGGCTAAGTGTAAAAGCAGTTAACATATGCCTTTAAAATCAAGACACTCCTTTCTTGGCTAGCCAGGGAGGAGTTTTGGTGATTTATTTTGTTGTCATTTCTGATATTCGGGTTATTTCAAAGTTGTAATCCGGATATTATCTTGAGACTCAAACCCTTCTACCTTTTACTGTTACACCCCATGTTTTCGTATGTGAAAATACGACATAAGTAAATTGATAAAAGATCGGAAATGAGATATTACATTCTGCATTTTCGTACGTTAAACTTTTGGCATAAGCTAATCGACGTAAGTTCGGGAAGGAAATTATTTTGATATTATAAGTATTATGCTATTTCAAACAAGTGATAAGTAAATTCGTGAAGGTGAGAGGGTAAGCGAATCAAAGAAAATAAGTTTTGTTGAAGGTTGTTGATTTGGGATAAAATACGGTTCGAGCTATAATACCTGATATTTATGGACTAGTGTCATACAAGGTACCATATAACCGTGATAGTATGATGTATAAAGTGTATTAAAAATGAGTAGTATTTTAAGTAAGTTGAGATAATTCTTAATTATATGGGTAATTGGTTGATTATTGATTAATGGGAGATTAATTAATTAACTAAATAAGAAATTAATGATTAATAAATCAAGATTTGGATAAGTCCTAAAAGAGGCCAACGTGGCAGCCCACCTTTCCCAATTTAGTGACTCTTAAGCCACACTCAAGGTGGCAAAATTTTGTGAACTAATGGCTTAGTCACCTTGCCAAAGTGGGGTCCACCCTATAACAAAAATTTCTCCAAATATCACTTAAGGAGATGGATTAAGAGATTCATTAAAGGATGTGATTTGGCCTCGCAACAATTCCATATCTTAGTAATGTGACATGTTCTAATTCCACAAGAATTCAATCAAGACTTCAAGAATTCAAGCTCATAGCAACGTGACATTTTTTTTTTTTTTTGCAATTCTAAAAAAAACCTGTATAATCTTTCTAAAGAATGTCATACGGACAAGTAAGGCTTGCTCAGTTGGTAAGCACCTCCACCTACGATCGTTAGGTCCTGGTATCGAGTCACACTGGAGGGGAAGTATGGAAACACTATAGATCCTCCTAATTTGGGAGGGGTTTAAGAAGAAAAAAAAATGTCATACGGATTTTTCCCTACTACGATCTTGCCGTCACGAATTTTGTCACAATTATCGTGTGCTAGAAGGGTTTTCCAGAGAACCGGCTCGGGTATGTTAAGGCTAAACCCTTCCTTTATTTTGGCATGATCTCGTAATTACATGTGTTTGATAACGAGGAATAAAGAGAAGCTCATACTCCCAAATTTATATACATTATCCTAGTCTCATAAGTTATAGTATTCTCCCCTTTCGGGACTTCATATTTAATTAAGTATTGTTTTCTTCCAGTCAAGAGAGTAGAGAGTCTATATATACAGTAATACAGTATTTTCAATATCATCGAGCTATAACGATAGGTAGGCCCCTATTAGGCAACTTCTGATCAGATGGTAAGTTATATACTGAGCCTATTGTGGTTGAGCGCCTATGAGCGTGCCCAGTTGGCCGAGATACAGAGCCTAGTATGGCCGAGCGCCTATGAGCGAGCCTACTAAGGCATAGCGGTATATGTATATATATATATATATATATATATATATATATATATATATATATATATATATATATATATATATATATATATATATATATATATATATATATATCGAGCCTTATAGGGTCGAATAGCTTACTTAATATATTTAGAAAGTTGAGTTAGTATCAGTAGGTAAGCATATCTTCAGATTATCTTTGACTTCCAGTTACTTCAGTTATTATATTATCAGTTCAGTTTCAACTTTTAGTTATTTTATTGCCTTGCATACTCAGTATATTATTTCGTACTGACGTCCTTTTTGCCGGGAATTTTGCATTTCATGCGTGCAGGTTCAGACAGATAGACGAGTAGCCCTCCTCAGTAGGTATTGCCCGATTTCAGCTTGATCAGTAAGCTCCGCATCCTTCGGAGTTATCGGGTCTAGAGTTTTATGTACATCTTGTGTATATATGTGTATATATATTATGGATAGGTCGGGGTCCTGTTCTGATCACAATACATCCATCACTAGAGGCTTGTAGACATATTCTATCAGTTAGTGCAGTTATATTAGTTATGTCGGCCTTGTCGGTCCAGCTTTATATTGATGTTTAGTCAGCGTTTGCAAATTGTCTTGCATTGTGGCCCATGGTTAAAGTATGACATTATATGTTCAGAGTCCCTTAGTCACAACTTGGTACGCAGGGATAGATGAGGCACCGAGTGCTGGTCTCACCCTCCAGGTTCGGGTGTGACAATTTTGCCTAATTTGTTTAGTTGCAGTAACTCGTCTAGTGTTATCTAGGATTGTTCTAGGATTGTAACCCAAGTTTTATTCTGCTTGTTTTATTGTTCAAACTCTTTCACTATCTGTTTAATGCAATCTCCTCTTTTCTGTTATTTCTACTCCATTTTTTATTAGTTCTCTTTTCCTTTTTTAGTTCTTTTCATGGTGACTCTAGTGACATGACACGCATACAAAATTCGCAGTCCGGTGTTAAAAGTTAGTCTAATCATGGAATGATGAAACATGTTTTGATGATGATAGAGAGGCATCTGTGGAAGGATGAAAAGATTTAGACATTTTGAGATTATTTAAAGCCCAAATTATGTGAAACTAGGGAAGATAGTTTGGGAAGTTAAGAGGACGACAAGAATTTGTTACAAGAGAGCACGTCCCAGAAAATTTGGAGTGAGCAGCTTCGTGTTGGGAATCTCAAGCTACAAGGTAAAGCCAAGGAAGTTTGCTCTAAACTGGCGAAAGTCATCCATGGTTAAGAAGAAATTACCCAACAAGAGTTTTGTACTTGATGAGGCACTAAAGAAGGATGGAAGGCATATATGTGATATTAATGCTGATGCTGCCAAAGAAATGCTAAGCATGAATTTTATTTTCATCCTCAAGTTATATGTGTTGTACTTGGTATTTTCAGAAATTGGGAGGCCCTCTATCAGCTACCCAAATACTTTATACCCGTCGATACCTTTTTGAGCCTGTGTTGATTTCTTTGACCTCCCCTCTTTTGGGATCAAGTTAGAGTCAATAAAAACATCATGTCCTATACAGTTTGGATTAGAAAGTTCATTCCAAAAGAAGATTCAAAAAGCAACAAAAAACGAAGAAAAAAGAAGGAAAAGAAAAATAGCAACAACAAAAAGTGTTTATTTTTTAACTACGTTCGACCTAATTCCTGTATCAACAAGATATGTAGACAGCCTTACTCTATGGTTCGGTCACACCAAGTCAAATTTTTAAAATTCCTCAATTCAAAAGAAACTGGGGCAGGAGATTTATTTGCTATAAAAGGCGGTTCCAAAAGTTATAAAGTTATACCCCATTTTGTCTTAGTTTGAATTTGAGCCTTCATGCCTTTCTTTCTATCTAACCCTGTTCCAAAGCCACATTACAATCCAAAAAAAAATCTTCCAGATAATTTTTGAGAGTTCTGAGTTAGACATGCCAAGAATTTATGATATTTTCACCATGGTTAATGCCTTGTTATATGCAGAACCAGAGGAAATAAGAAGCAAAGAGAAAAATGAGAGGGTCTTATTGGTAAAACCCTTCACAGGCACCACAAGGTGATGGTGAGTGGAAAAAAAGAATAAAATGAGATAAGCTTGATGGTGAAAACTCTTTGGGCATTACAAGTCGAATAAGGATCATGGATCGGATAGGAAAATCGGAGCATTGAAGCCCAGTTTCATGGCTTAGAGGTATAACAAGAGTTGAACATTAGACTTGCTTGACAGATTAGGCCGCTTAATCCAAAATGTGTGTCATGGTCATTGGAGTTGGTGTCCATATCAGATAAGTTTCTACTTTGTAATTTTTTTGTTAGATATCATTTCTCTTTATTGTCCCCTTACTATGTTCCTCTTGCTTTGTTTAAGACCTCTTTTGGGGTCTGTTTTGTCAAAATAAGTGAGAAATGATTTCAAATTTCCTACCATCTTTCCAGTCGCACAAAGCGGATTCTGGCTAGCACATCAAAGTAGTATAAGTCAGGGAAAAATGACATGCACACTGAGTTGATAACAATTGACGTACTTTGGGATTCATGTGAAATGCAAAGGTTCAGTAAATGTCAATTCATGGGAACAATGCGACAGATAGAAGGTATTGGGATTGAACGGATCAGAGTTGTTTTTTGTGATAAGGGTTGACAAAAAAAATTAGTTAGCCAATAACAAGCAAGATCTTCCAAATTGAAATCAGAGTTGTCGTGGTAAGTGTAGGAGAAATCGCCCTCAAGGTCAAGGCCACAAACCAACCACCATGTTTTAAAAAACTCACAAGTTTTCTTTATTTGAAACTGGGATGAAGACTGTGTCCAAATCAAAGCTTGAAAATTTGAACCTTTCAGGCGCTGTGCCCAAATTTTGTCAGCACAAAGGCTGTTTGAGCAGGTTCTTTACCTCCTAGACATTCCCCTAGTTGAGAAGATCATCACCTCTGAAGGATTTTCCCAATTTGAGAAGAACCATGCCTCTTAGGCATTCCCCCTAGTTGAGAAGAACTATACCTCCTAGGCATTCCCCCTAGTTGAGAAGAATATTTAGCTTTCTTTAAGTTTAGAGGTCTCGCCTGAAGAATAAGGTCAGTTTTTAGTTTCATTAAGTTATTAATCTTTAGCATTCCTTTAGTTCAGGGGTCTCGCCTTTAGAATATGGTCAGTTTTAGTTTACTTAAGTTGTTAATCTTTAGTTTTCTTTAAGTTCAGGGATCCCACCAGGAGAATAGGGTCACTTTTTAAAATTCTTAGGTTGTTAGTCTTTAGTTTTCCTTAAGTTCAGGGGTTCCGCCTTGGAAATAGGGTCAGTTTTTAGTTTTCTTAAGTTGTTAGTCTTTAGTTTTACTTGAGTTCAGGGGTCCCGCCTGTAGAATAGGGTCAATTTAGTTTTTTTAAATTGTTAATCTTTAGTTTTTCTTAAGTTTGGGGGTCTCGCCTGGAGAATAAGGTCAGCTTATAATTTTCTTAAGTTGTTAATCTTTAGCATTCCTTTAGTTCAGGGGTCCCGCCTAGAGAATATGGTTAGTTTTTAGTTTTCTTAAGTTGTTAATCTTTAGCTTTTCTTAATTTCAGGTGTCCCGTCTGTAGAATAGGGTCAATTTTAGTTTTCTTAAGTTGTTAATCTTTAGCTTTTTTTAAGTTCAGGGGTCCCACCTGGAGAGTAGAGTCAGCTTATAGTTTTTTTAAGTTGTTAATCTTTAGCTTTTCTTAAGTTTAGGAGTCACGCCTAGAAAATAACGTCACTTTTTAGTTATCTTAAGTTGTTTATCTTTAGTTTTTGTTAAGTTTAGGGGTCCATCCTGTAGAGTAGGGTTCGTTTTTAGTTTTCTTAAGTTGTTAATCTTTAGTTTTTCTTAAGTTCAGGGTCCCGTCTGGAGTTTAGGGTCATTTTCAGTTTTCTTAAGTTGTTAATCTTAAGCTTTTCTTAAGTTCAGGAGTCACGCCTAGAAAATAAGGTCACTTTTTAGTTTTCTTAAGTTGTTTATCTTTAGTTTTTGTAAGTTTAGGGGTCCAGCCTGTAGAGTAGGGTCCGTTTTTAGTTTTCTTAAGTTGTTAATCTTTAGCTTTTCTTAAGTTCAGGAGTTCCACCTGGAAAAATAGGGTCACATTTTAGTTTGTCCTAAGTTGTCAGTTTTTAGTGTCCTTAAGTTGTTAGTATTTAGCATTTATTTAGTTCGGGAGTCCCTCCTGGAGAATAGGTTAGTTTTTAATTTTCTTAAGCTGTTAGTCTTTTGTTTTCCTTAAGTTCAGGGCCCACATGGAGAATAAGGTCATTTTTACTTTTATTGAGTTATTAATCTTTAGCATTCCTTTAGTTCAGAGGTCCCGCCTGGAGAATAGGGTCAGTTTTTAATTTTCTTAATTTGTTAATCTTTAGCATTCCTGTAGTTCAGGGGTCCTACTTAGAGAATATGGTCCATTTTTTATTTTCTAAAGTTGTTAATCTTTAGTTTTCCTTAGGTTCAGGGGTCTCGCCTGGAGAATAGGGTCGATTTTTAGTTTAGTCAAGCTTAATTCAATCTCACATCTAAAAGACGCACTTCCTAGTTTGAGTCATTCAAGTTTTACCTCTAGGAGACGTACAATTCCTCGATTGGTTCATTCAAGTTTTACCCCTAGGAGAGACGCACTCCCTAGTTTGGGTCATTCATGTTTTATTTTTAGCAGATGCATTTGCTAGTCAACATTTTCCTGGTTTTACTCATAGAAGATGTGCATCCTAGTGAGTCTTTAGTTCTACTCTCATCATTGCATCAATAGCATAGGTGATTTACAGTTTTGCTAACAACTCACAAATATTTCTACTGCAAACTGGGGAAGAAAATTTTATTCGTTTTGTTTGTTTTGATTGCAGGCACCCACTTGGAGAACAAAGGTCAATATTTCAGTAATCAGTTTTTAGAAGCACTAGGAGCCTGCCTGAAGAACAAAGTCAACTTTCAATTTCCATTCAAGTCAGAAGTACCAGGAGCCCGCCTGAAGTATAGGGTCAACTTTCAGTTTTCAAGTTCAATTCAGAGGCAGTAGGATCCTACCTGAAGAATAGGGGTAACCTCCAGTTTCTTAGTTCAAATATGAAGTAGCATGAGCCCGCCTGAAGAACAAGTTTTGCAAGCTCAAGTCTACTCCAAGTTCAAGTTTATTTCAAGTGTAAGCAGCAGGATGCCCGTCTGAAGAATATGGTCAACTTTCAATTTTTTTCAAGTTTAAGTCAGTAGGATGTCCACCTGAAGAACAGGGTTGATTTTCTGTTTCATGTTGAATGTTCAAGACAAGAAGTCGATAGGAACTTGTATTCTTCTTTCTTTGCTTTAATTTTTGTTTTTATTTTTTATGTAGTGGCAAGTACCGCGGAACGGAACCTTGAACGGTACCTTACTCGACTCTCTCATCATCTAATCATACTCCATCACTTCATTCACTTTTGTACCATACGCGACCTGATTCCCTTAAAATTCGGGATATGTAGGCTGTCCAAAACTAGGACTCGGTCACATTTTGCTTTCTTTTAGTTCTATTATCTTTTAAATAAGGGTTAGGTCAAAACACTTGTCTTGTCGTTCTTTGTCTGAAAACTCTTTGTGTTTCTAGTCAAAGAGGGGCAACTATAGACATGTAATTTTTGACCCTCCCTAAAATTTTGCAACTTTTAGTACTTAAACATTAGTTTTATGTTTAATAGTATTATTTTCACTATTTTAAAACTTTTTGCTTTATTTTTTCTTAAAATGAAAGCAACAAAAATATTTTTTTATTTTAGCTAATTGATATTTTATCTATTTACTTTTAATTTATCTTACTTTTTATAAAATTAAAAAATACAAAAAAATAGTATTGATATTTTATATTTACTTAGTTTGGTATTTAAGTTGTAGGCTTTAATAAATATCAAATAGTATTTAAATTACTTTAATATAGCTATCTTATTCTCTTTTCAATATGCCATATTATTTTAGATAGTTAGTTTTTTTTGGTTAATCTTTAAAAATAAATGAATGAATGAAAAACAAACAAAAAGCAAAAACACGAAAAAACAAAAGAAGGAAACGAGAGTAAGAAAAGAACGGGAAAAGCCAAAATCAAGATGGCATAATTGAAGGTGGCAGCCTCAACTCAACAAGACAACACAGTAAAAAATAATGACGGAAGCAGTTAACAGTAAAGAAACCCTTTTGAAAGCATAATAAATCTCAAAGTACGATATAAACTAGCCCAAAATCGGGGTTTCACTAAGTACATGAGGGTCTATTCATAATATAGTCCACTACAGTGTGTAGATAAATAACTAAAAATACAATTAATATTAAAGAAGGAGAGTCAAGGCATGCGAAAGCTGTGCAGCTACCTTGATAGTCTCCAAACTCTGGGCCACAATCAACAACTGCCGCCATGAACAAAGTCGGTTGGATCTGCACACGAGGTGCAGGGATTAATGTGAGTACACCAACTCAATAAGTAACGAGTCCAAACTTTAGACTGAAAGGTAGTGACAAACTCAACCAGTACAGATACAATAGAAATAACTGTACAAAAATGTAGGCATACTTTCAAATTAGATAAACGGCTCAAACAGTAAAGTAAAACAGATCTGAACAGTATAAAGAATATAACTCTGCTATATCTACATGCCAATGCACATGTTGTATGTGATGCACCATGCTGTCAGCCTCAAGTGCTCACACACTCAAATACTCAACCACTCGGTACTGTATACGGCCCACACGGTCCAGGGAAGATCCATCCCGGAGCATATACATCACTGACTATAAGTCACTCAGTACCGAGGAAGGCCAATCCAGACCTATGGAGAAGATCCATCTCCAGGTATCAAGTACTTCGGGCAAGATCCATGTCCAGGGAATATCCATTCCTCAATAATATCAACCACGCTCACTAGAGGTGTGTTACAGACTCCGGAGGGGCTCCTACATCCCAAGCGCTATCGCAAATCAATATAACAACTACGACGTGCATCATGATCCCATAACTGTCACTCATAATCAGGCTCTCGACCTTACTCAGTCATCAATCTCCCTAGTCTCACCCGCAGGCTCACAATGTCATGAAAACGAACCCGGAGCAATGATATGATGTATCAACAAATAACTGAGAATGAGATATGATATAAAAATGCATGAAAATGACTAAGTATGAAATATCAAGAAAATAGTGAGACGACAACAAGAAACGACCACTAGGGTCTCAACAGTACCATCATAAATCCTAAACAAGATATCTAGCATGATTGACAACTCAATTACATTATCATATGATGAGAACACGGATATGAACAAGATAAAGTCATTATACGGTGCCATGAAATTACCTAGGTCGCAATTCTCACGGTGCACGCCCGCACGCCCGTCACTTGGCATGTGCATCACCTCACTACCAATCACATAACACATATTTTAGGGTTTCAAACCCTCAGAACCAAGTATGAAAGCGTTCCTCAAACCAAGATTATTTGCATCTCAAATCTGCCTCCAAACATCGTGAATCTAGACACAAGTAATACATTACAGTCAATATAGGCTAAATGGATCAATTCCACAAGGAAACTACCAAATTAGAGCCATAATCCAAAATCAACTCGAACCCAGCCCCCGAGCCCACGTGTCAAAATCCGAAAAAAGTCACAAAACCCGAAGGCCCATTTATCACGAATCAAACCAAACTAAATTTATCAAAATCCGACATTATTTGCCCCTACAAAACCCCAAACTCCACTCTCCAATTCTCAAGCCCTAATCTCCCAAATTTCACCTCAACACCACACAGTCTACGTGGGAAGATAAATGGGGGAAAAAGGTTTATGATAAAAAATGAGTGCAAGAAGCTTACCTCTGAATTCACTTTGAAAATCATCTCCAAAATTACCTAAGCCCGAGTCTTAAATGTTGAAATGGTGAAAAATCTCGAAGTCCCATTTTTATATATTCTGCCCAGGCTTTTCGCACCTGCGGTTCAATTTCCGCATCTGCGGACCAAGATCCGCTTTTGCAGAGAATCACTTAAACACTACATCCGCTTCTGCAATCAAGGCACTCACGGGTGTGGAAAACACATCGCACATGCGCACTACACTCGTGCCTGTGCCCCAATGCCTGCTTATGCGACCATCGCAGGTGTGGGAAGTCCTTCTCACCTGCGTACTCTACCCATCTCTTCACTAGTCATTGCTACGATCCAAGCCACGCTTCTGCGGGCTCGCACAAGCGGTGCCCACTCTATAGGTGCGGTTACACCACAAGCAGCAACACTTTAGTTGTATTCTTCAACTCAAACTCAAGCCGTTAACAACCCAAAATCACCCCGAGGCCCTCGAGACCTCAACCAAACATACCACCAAGTCCTCTAACCTGATACGAACTTAGTTGAATCCTCAAATCTCCTCAATTAACATCAAAATCATGGATTACACTCGAATTCAAGCCTAAAGAACTTTTAAACATCCAAATTCCACAAACGACGCTGAAACCTATCAAACATGTTCGATTGCCCTCAAATTTTGCACACCCGTCATAAATGACACCACGGACCTACCCCAATTACCACAATTCCATTCCGATATCAAAATTTCCACTGCCGGTCAAATTCGCCAAAATTGCAACTTTCGTCAATTCAAGCCTAATTCTACTACGGACCTCTAAATCACATTTTGGACACACTCCTAGGTCAAAAATCACCTAACGGAACTAACATAACCATCAAAAGTCAAATCCGAGGTCGTTTACATATAAGTCAACATCCGATCAACTTTTCCAACTTAAGCTTTCAATTAAGAGATGAGGTGTCTCAATTCGTTCCAAAACCACTCCTGACCCAAACCAACTAACCCAGTATATCATAATATAAAAGTAGAACATAAAAATAAGATGGAAATTGGGGACGGGGCTATAACTCTCGAAATGACCGACCTGGTCATTACATCCTTCCTCGAACGGGTCTAGAAACGTACCTGAGCCTTAAATAGGTGTGGATATCTGTTCCGTACCTCCCGATCGCTCTCCCAACTAGCCTCCTCCGTAGGCTGACCTCTCCACTGCACTTTTACTGAAGCTATATCCTTTGACCTCAACTTTGAAACTCGTCGTTCCAAAATAGCCACCGGCTCCACTTTATAAGCATAGGACATCTTTCCAGTCCTCTGAGGCACCTCAAATGACCCAATAAATCGAGGGTTCAATTCCCTTCTTCCCAATTCTCATAAAACCCTTCATGGGTGAAACCTTCAGCAAAACCTTCTCCCAAACCAAGACATACCATGGTCCTTTCTGTCAACGTAACTCTTCTGTCTCGACTGCATCATGCAAAGCCGCTCCTAAATCAATTTCACCTTGTCTAATGCATCTTGAACCAAATCTGTACCCAAAAGCCTAGCCTCACCCAGCTCAAACCAACCCACTGGAGATCTACACCGCCTCCTTTATAAAGCCTCGTATGTAGCCATCTAAATGCTCGACTGATAACTGGTTTTGTAAGCAAACTCCGCGAGTGGTAGAAACCGGTCCCATGAACCCCCAAAATCAATGACACAAATGAGTAGCATGTCCTCCAATATCTGGATAGTGCGCTCAGATTGTCCATCCGTGAGAGAGTGAAATTCTACTCTCAACTCAACCTAAGTTCCCAACTCTCGCTTCATATCTCTCCAAAACTGCGATGTAAACTGCGTGCCTCTATCTGAAATGATGGAAACCGGCACACCATGAAGATGAAAAATCTCTCGAATGTAAATCTCAACCAACCGCTCTGAAGTATCAACTGGAATGAAGTGCAATGACTTAGTCAGCCGATCCACAATCACCCAAATAGCATCGAACTTCCTCGTAGTCTGTGGGAGCCTAACTACAAAATCCATGGTGATCCGCTCCCACTTCCACTCCGGGATCTCTAACCTCTGAAGCAAGCCACCCGGTCTCTAATGCTCATATTTGACCTGCTGACAGTTGAGACACGGAGCTACAAATCCAACTATATCTTTCTTCATCCTCATTCATCGATAGTTCTATCTCAAATCCTGATACATCTTCGCTGCACCCGAGTAGATGGAATACCGCGAGCCATGGGCCTCCTCAAGAATCGTCTCTCGTAGCCCATCTATATTTGGCACACATATCCGACCCTGTATACTCAATACCCTATCATCACCAATATTCACATATCTGGCATCACTGTGTGAACCCTGTCCTTAAGGTCAAGCAAATGAGGATCATCATACTGGCACTCTCTGATGCGATCAAACAAGGAGGACCGAGAAACTACACAAGCTAGAACCCGACTGGGCTCCGAAATATCTAATCTTATGAAATCAGTTGGCCAAGGCCTAAACATCAACTGCAAGGGGTATCTCACCAATATGAAGGAATGCTAGACTACCCATACTCACTGCCTTTCTACTCAAGGCATCGGCTACCACATTGGCCTTTCCCGGATGGTACAAAATGGTAATATCATACTCCTTTAGCAGCTCCAACCATCTCTGTTGCCTCAAATTGAGATCCTTCTGCTTGAATAAGTGTTGGAGGCTACAATGATCAGTAAATACATCACAAGACACACCATAGAGATAGTGCCTCCAAATCTTCAGAGCGTGAACAATGTCAACCAACTCCAAATCATGAACACGATAGTCCTTCTAATGGGGCTTCAACTGGCGTGGAGCATAAGCAATCACTCTACCCTCCTGCATCAAAACACACCCAATACCGACGTGAGAGGCATCACAATATACTATACAAGAACCAGAAGTTGATGGCAGAACTAGCACTGGAGTTGTGGTCAGGGCAGTCTTGAGCTTCTGAAAGTTGTCCTCAAACTCGTTTGACCACCTGAAAGGAGCACCCTTTTGGGTCAATTTGGTCAAGGGAGATGCAATAGAAGAGAAACCCTAGACGAACCGACGGTAATAACCAGCCAAACCAAGAAAGCTCTGAATCTTTGTGACTGCAGATGGTCTGTGACAACTCAGAACTACCTTTATCTTCTTCGAATCATACCCTCACTGGACATCACGTGCCCCAAGAACACCACAGAACAGAGCCAAAACTCGTAGTTGGAGAATTTGGCATAAAGTTTCTCCTCCCTCAGCCGCTGCAATACAACCCTCAAATGTTGGGCGTGCTCCTCCTGGCTACGAGAGTACACCAGGATATCATCAATGAACACAATAACAAACAAGTCGAGATAAGGTCGAAACATGTGTTCATCAAATGCATGAACGTTGTTGGGCCATTGGTCAACCCAAAAGACATCACAAAGAACTCATAATGACCATATCGGGTCTTGAAAGTTGTCTTAAGAATGTCCGAGTCCCTAATCTTCAGCTGGTGATACCCAAACCTCAGATCGATCTTGGAGAATACCCTCGCTCCCTGAAGCTGGTCAAATAGATCATCAATACGAGGCAAAGGATACTTGTTCTTGATTGTGACTTTGTTCAACTACCTGTAATCAATGCACATTCTCATAGTGCCATCCTTTTTCTTTATAAATAGAATTGGTGCGCCCCAAGGCGACACACTAGGCCGAATAAACCCCTTATCAAGGAGTTCCTGAAGCTCTTCATTTAATTCCTATAACTTCGCCGGTGCCATACGATATGGTGGAATAGAAATGGCCTGAGTGTCCGACACCAAATTTACACTGAAGTCAATGTCCTTATCCAGCGGTATGCCTGACAGGTCTGCAGGAAACACATCCAAAAAATCCCGCACCAATGGAACAGAATCAATAGTACGAGTCTCTGCACTGACATCCCTCAAAAAGGCCAAATAAGAGAGACAACCCTACCCAACCATCCGCTAGGCCTTCAAGAATGAAATCATTCTACTGGGGATATAATCCAATGAACCTCACCACTCAATCCATGGCAACCCCGGCATAGCCAACGTCACCATCTTAGCGTGACAGTCCAGAATAACATGATATGGAGACAACAAATCCATGTCCAATATCACATCAAAGTCAACCATGCTAAGCAGCAACAGATCAATTCTAGTCTCTAATCCCCTATTAGTCACTACACAAGACCGTTATACGCGGTCTAGAATAATAGTATCTCCCAACGACGTAGATACACGAACCGATGAAACTAGAGACTCATGGGGCATGTACAGATAATGAGCAAAATACAACGACACTATGAATAGGTGGAACCGGGGTCAAATAATACAAAAGCATCTCAATGACATACAGAGATAATACCTGTGATCAGTGTGTCTGAAGCAATGACATCTGGTATGGCAGGGAGTGCATAGAAATGGGCCTGACAGCCACCTGATCGGCTTCCCCCTCTAGGGTGACCCCTAGATGACTGGGCCCCACCTCGGGCTAGCTGAACGGGTGGTGAAATAACTGGTGCTGAAGTTGAAGGCTGACTCCTTTGCTGAGATGAAACTTCAGTAAGGTGGGGATGGTACCTCTTGATATGACCCAAATCTCCACACTCAAAGAAACCTCATCAGCGAATGGTAGTGGGGACTTAAGGGAGCCCTGAGCACCAGGATACATGCTAGAAAGCCCCGACATATATGAACCCTGAGTTGATGGTGCATGATACAAACTCTGATCTGGAAGGGCACTGAGAGATAAGTGGCCAGGCTAAGAATTGTGAGAACCATGGCGAGATGATGCACCACGATGAACTGGGCAGGCCGTCTAAGCATGACTGTAAGGACCTCTACCATGATGAGAATGACCTCCAAAAGGAACACCACCAAAGCTACCTGATCCACGAGACCTCTTAGCCTCCCTCTCAACCCGCTCCCGACTGCGGATCAACTCTATCTCCCTAGCAATGTCGACAACCTAATCAAAGGTAGCACTAGACACCCTCTCTCTTGTCATAAGTACCCGCAACTAAAATTTGAGGCCATCAGTGAACCTCTTGATCCTCTCCCTGTCTGTGGGAACCAACCAAACAACATGACGGGCTAACTTAAAAAATGTCATCTCGTACTGCATCATAGTCATGTCATCCTGATGCAATCTCTTGAGCTACCTACACAACTCCTCTATGTGAGACTGCGGCACATACTTCTTGAAGAAAAGAATAGAAAACTCTTGCTACGTAAGTGGAACTGCACCAACCGGCCTACGCCTCTTATAAGCCTCCCACCAGGTAAATGTAGCTCTAGTAAATTGAAAAGTAGTGAATGAGATCCCACTGGTCTATAGAATACCTTTTGTACGTACTGCATCACAGTCATGTCATCCTGATGCAACCTCTCGAACTGCCAGCGCAGCTCCTCTCTGCGAGACTACGACACATACTTCTCCAAGAAGAGAACAGAGAACTCTTGCCACGTAAGTGGCGCTGCACCAACCGGCCTACGCCTCTCATAAGCCTCCCACCAGGTAAAGGCAACTCTAGTAAATTGAAAAGTAGTGAATGCGACCCCACTCGTCTATAGAATACCTATTATAAGAAGGATCCTATAACACTTATCCAAGAAACCCTACGCATCCTCTCCCTCTGTACCGCTGAAAGATGGAGGCCAGAGTCTCCCAAACCTCTCCAATCTATGCTTCTCATCAGCAGGCATGAGGGGGACTACATAATCCTGAGTAGCTGCAATCGGTTAGGCTAGTGGGGCCCCTGGTGTCTGTAGTCCCTATACCAACAACTCTGATATGCGGGTGGCGGGAGTCTGAGTACCTCTCCCGGCCTGGGAAGTGGTTGTTGCAATAGAAACAGAAACTGCCTGAGCAAGCCTGGTGCACACGGTTAAAATCTGAGCTAAGGCCTCCTGAAGGCCTGGGATCATGATGGACACAACTGGTGCCTGAGTTGGTCCCGCTGGTGCATCTACCACTAGGACCTGATCCTGAATTGGGGCAACTGGTGGATCTGCGGATGCTACCCTAGCTGATGTTCGGGCTGCACATCGACCCCAGTCACGGCCTCTACCACAACCTTAGCCTCTCACGGTCCCAACTAGTGGCATTGGTAGTTGTCCGTCCTGCGCAGTAGCACGTGTCCTCACCATCTATGAGAAAAAATATAATAACAGAAGTTTAGTTACCAGTGTCAAAAGATTCGCACGATAAGAATTCGAGAGTGTGAAGTTTCCTAATAGTTCTGCAGCCTCTCGAAGATAAATACAAATGTCTCTGTATCGATCCGCAAGACTCTACTAAACCTGCTCATGACTCGTGACACCTATGTGACCTAGGCTCTGATACCAACTTGTCACGATCCAAAATCAACCGTCGTGATGGCGTCTATCGTGGAACTAGGCCAGCCCAAAAGAAACCCTTTTGAAAACATAACTAATCTCAAATTGCGATACAAACTAGCCCAAAAACGGGATTTCACTAAGTACATGAGCGTCTATTCAGAATACATTCCACTGCAGTATCTAGAGAAATAACTGAAAATACAACTTATGATAAAGAAGGAGAGTCAAGGCTTGCGAACGTTGTGCGGCTACCTTGATAGTCTCCAAACGAGGTGCAGGGAGTAACATGAGTACACCAACTCAATAAGTAACGAGTCCATAATTTGGACTAAAAGGTAGTGACGAACTCAACCAGTACAGATAAAATAGAAATAATTGTGCAGAAACATAGGCATGCTTTCAAATTAGATAAACGGCTTAAACAGTAAAGTAAAGCAGATCTGAATAGTATAAAGAATATAACTCTGCTATATCTACATGCCAATGCACATAGTGTATGTGATGCACCATGTTATCAGCCGAAACGTGTCAAACCACGTCCAATTGCCTTCAAAATTTGCACACACATCATAAATGACACCAAGGACCTACTCCAATTCTCGGAATTCCAATCCGACACCGAAATCAAAATTTTCACTATCGGTCAAATTTGTCAAAATTTTAACTTTTGCCAATTCAAACCTAATTCTACTACGGACCTCCAAATCACATTCCGGACGCGCTCCTAAGTCCAAAATTACCTAACAGAGCTAACGGAACCATCGAAAGTCTATCCAAGGTCATTTACATATAAGTCAACATCCGGTCAACTTTTTCAACTTAAGCTTTCAATTAAGAGACGATGTGTCTTAATTCATTCCAAAACCACTCCGGACCCGAACCAACTAATCCAATATATCATAATATAGCTATAGAACACAAAATAAGTAGGAAATAGGGTAACTGGGCTATAACTATAGAAATGACCGGCAGAGTCGTTACAATGGTCCCCTTTCTTTCTCCCATACCCACGTACCCCTTCTTCCATTACATTCCTTTTATTTCTTTTAGCCAATAAAATATCACCACATCACCCTTCTACAACATTCATCTCAACAATCTCACATCACACATTTACAATGAAGGGGGTGACTCTACAGATTTCAAGGGAGGACACTACATTTTGGGGATAAAAAATTGCTCATCTTCTCCATTAGGCAAAATTTCCTCCATCTACACATAGTTCTACCAAACTTTACCATATCTGGATCATTTCAGTTCTTTTCACTATGAACAGAGATCCATCAGAGACCTTTAACATGGAAATTACTTAATTTCATCACCTTTATTCAACCAATGTTTGGACCACAAATTAACAAAAGCTCCTCCCGTGAACTTTCCTTGACTGCAACACCACCCATTCTATTTTTTTAAAGCTCTACCACCACCGTCCTTTATCATTTTCTTTGTCAAAATTATCAGTGAATTAGAAATCATAAATGGGTTGAATATTAAGGATAAATTTCGGGCTAGATCTCTAGATTTGAACTCTAACCGAAGTTGTCGTTAGGGTGGGTATTGTTTGAGTGCTATGGTCTACGGTATCGGTCCAGATTTGAAATGCAATCGAGGTGCTATTGTCAGATTTGGTTTCTCGTTCATCTCTGAGTAACGTTGTTGCTGCATAAAGAGGTTCTTGCTTAATCAAAATATGGAGAAAACTTTGCTACACAAAACGTCCAATTCTTTTCCTTTTTTTCTTGCAATTTTATTTTCCCAAATTTGTCGTTTATTGAATGGTTTTGTAAATTGTTCTCGTGGTTGATATTATCGATTGTGTTAGTGTATTCTTAGTAGAGTAGTTGCTATTTTGGAATTACTGCTTCTTTAATTTAGAACATAGAAAATGAATTGGTTTTGAGTTGTTAGGTTCAGTTATTAAAATTGGAATTAAAATAGACATCATCTTGAAATGAGAATGGGATTTAGACTTTAGACGTAATTAAATGGACTTAAGTATTGCTATATTTATTCTTATTTTAGTTCTATCCTTATTTTATCTGTTAGGAATATGCTTAGGCCGTCAACACTTAGGTAGGCAAATTTAGGACCTTTTTGTGTTATTCGAGGTTGGAGGTTATCCTTTAGTTTATTATTTTTTCAGGGGATGCCCGGAAGAATTTATAAATATTTTTATCAGGGGCATTCCCCGTAGTATATGTATTTGGAGGCCGTCATGGAGGAAGTATAGTGTAGGTTAGCTTAGGATTTTAATTTTCAATTTTTCTTTTTCTTTTATTAGGTGAGGAAAACCTCATGTCTCTTTTGTATTTATTTTTGATTTTTGTGTGTTTCTACCTCAATCTGAGTATTTCTAAAAACCAACTAGATCATGTACGCAGTCGTAATTTTTACAGGACTTGAAAATTTCTTAACACCTTCTCCTTGATCCAAATGAACCCACTTTCTTAGAATTTCTGGTGCAGACTATGTGTTAGAGTCAAGCGTGCTTCAAATGAACAATTCATTTCTAAAAACGGTGACCTGATACACCGAAATTAAATATCAAGTGGCGACTTTAAAAAATTATTTGAACACAAATATTTTGTCACTTTTCATATTAAAAACCCCTTTTGAGCTTTAAAATTACTTTTTATCTTTTAAAAAGAGGGTTAGTGAGGCAAAAAAAAAGGGAGGGGGTGACATCACTTTCCTCATGCTATCTGAAAATGAAGCATCTTAATTATTGTTGAAAGATTTTGTTACACCTCATGTTTTCATACGTGAAAGTACGCCATAAGTAAATTGATATAAGCTCGAAAATGAGATGTTACATCCCGTATTTTCGGACGTTAAATTTTCATCGTAAGTTAATCGACGTAGGCTCGAGAATGAGATTATTTTGAGATTATAAGTAATATGCTATTTCAAATAAGTGATAAGTAAATTTGTGAAGGTGAAAGGGTGAACGAATCAAAGGAAAAAAATTTCGTCGAAGTTTGTCAATTTGGGATAAAATACGGTCCGAACTATAATACTCGGTATTTATGAACTAGTGTCATACTAGGTACCACATGATAATGGTAGTAAGATGTATAAAGTATGTTAAAAGTGAGTAATATTTTAAGTAATTTAAGATAATACTTAAATATGAGAATATTTGATTAACTGTGGATATTCGGTGAAAGATTAACTATGTAATTAAGAAATTGTGGATAAAACCAAAAGGGCCCCAACGTGGCAGCCAAGAGCATTAGTTAAATATGACTCTTAAGTCATAAAGTAATGTGACACCTTATGAGAAATTGGTGGCTTAGTCACCCCCCTAAAGTGAAACCCACCTAAAGGTTAAAGACGACCTTTCCGATTCACAATTGAATTACTCATCTGAAAATAGAAAGCTTTAGCAAGGGTATTGTTGCAATAGCAACGTGATTGCCTCAAGCATTTTATACAAAGACTATTTGATACTACAGCAACATGGGATTTTCGATTCTAAGAAAGTAGTGTGCAATCTTTCTCAAGAATATCATACGGATTGTTCCCTATTTTGATCTTGTCGTTACGTGTTTCGTCGCGATTGACGTGTGTTGGAGGAATTGTGAAGAGAATCGATTCAGGTATTTTAAGGCTATCCCTTCTTTCTTTTTGGCATGATCCATACGGTGCAAATGAAACGAGCAAATGCACAACTATCATAAATGACTCTATTCATAGAAGTAGTAGAAGTGCCTATGTTCTTGATTCCTCATGTGTCATATTATTCTATCATCTGTTCATGGGTCTCAGAAAATAAGTAGTGATAAAGTCTTATGATGTTACAAGAGATTTTATTGACGTACTTCTCATGAACTGCATTCATTTATACATGTACATTGACCCATGACCAGATGGTATTATATACGCGCATTTATATGTATATATTTGTATATGGGATATGGAAAAAAGGTTACATCGTTATATACGCACCACCACCTGATCAATTGGTATACGTTGATGATTTTGCCCACAGTGGCCGAGATAATATGATTGAATATCCTCAGAGGCTTGATGATGTTATGAATGCATATACCTATGCATGGTATGAGATTTATACGCATATGCATGACTTTATAAAGATTAATGATTCACAGAGTTATTCAGACTTACATGTTGAGTCTTTTACTCCATGTTTCTCTCATGTTTATTATTTAATGATTTTCATTCCTTGCATACTCGATACATCATTTGTACTGACGTCCCTTTTGCCTGAGGATGCTGCATTTTATGCCCGTAGGTCCCGATAGAGAGGTTGAGAGTCCTCCAAGTAAGCTATCAGCTCAGAGAAAGGTGGTAGTGCACTCCATTTGCTCCAGAGTTGCCTATTTGGTCAGTATGCATTGGACACGTATTGATTGGTATGTTGGGGCCCTGTCCCGGCCTTATGACGTTTATATACTCTTAGAGACTTGTAGGCATATGTCATGTATATAAAAGATAATATGGCATTGTCGGCCTATGTTTAGTGTACGAGTGATCATTCCTCATGTGTCATATTATTCTATCATATGTTCATGGGTCTCAGAAAATAAGTAGTGATAAAGTCTTATGATGTTACAAGAGATTTATTGACGTACTTCTCATGAACTGCATTCATTTATACATGTACATTGACCCATGACCAAATAGTGTTATATACGCGCATTTATATGTATATATTTGTATATGGGATATGGAAAAAAGGTTACAGCGTTATATACGCACCACCACCTGATCAATTAGTATACGTTGATGATTTTGCCCACAGTGGCCGAGATAATATGATTGGATATCCTCAGAGGCTTGATGATGTTATGAATGCATATACCTATGCATGGTATGAGATTTATACGCATATGCATGACATTATAAAGATTAATGATTCACAGAATTATTCAGACTTACATGTTGAGTCTTTTACTCCATGTTTCTCTCATGTTTATTATTTACTGATTTTCATTCCTTGCATACTCGATACATCATTTGTACTGACGTCCCTTTTGCCTGAGGATGTTGCATTTTATGCCCGTAGGTCCCGATAGAGAGGTTGAGAGTCCTCCAAGTAAGCTATCAGCTCAGAGGAACGTGGTGGTGCACTCCATTTGTTCCAGAGTTGCCTATTTGGTCAGTATGCATTGGACACGTATTGATTGGTATGTTGGGGCACTGTCCCGGCCTTATGACATTTATGTACTATTAGAGACTTGTAGACATATGTCATGTATATGAAAGATAGTATGGCATTGTCGGCCTATGTTCAATGTACGAGTGATCATTTATAGGCTCGTACGTCATATGTATAAGTTTGTATTATGTGATGGATCGTCCTATGTCGAGTGTTCCTTCATGTTTCATTCTAGTTATCTCACAGCAGCTTTTCCGTTTTATTTACCAATGATAGCATGATACGAAAGATACATTACGTTGGTACTCAGTTGAGTAAAGTACTAGATGCCCGTCGCAGCCCATCAGTTTGGGTTGTGACAGATTTTTGGGGAAAAATTATAATTTTCAGACTTACTCATATCTTTAGCGATTTGGTAAAAAGAACTGAGTTTTACTGATATCTTTGAAAAACATGCCTATTTTTCCGTAAGTGTGAACGAGTTGAGCATTATACACATCTGAATTATTTCTTGTACCTTTTTTTTAATGTTGTTACGAACTGTTGCTGGTTATTGGAGTTGGACACTAACCCTTGTCACTACTTTCAACCTAAGGTTAAGTTTGTTAGTTATTGAGTACATGAGGTCGGTTGTACTCATACTACACTTCTGCACCTTGCGTGCACATGTTGGATGCTGAAGTTGCTACGTACGCGGGAGTTGGATCTGAAGATGTACCTGTATTCTAGTTATGTTTATCACTTGTCCTTGGTGGCATTAGATTCGAGTTCTGTTCATTGACATTTCAACAGATGTTGTAATTATTTTAGTTCAGTCTTGTAAAAATCTAAATCTTAGAAGCTCATGATTTGTACTACTAGTCCTTGGGAAATTCTTGTATAAAAGTAGTTGTATTACCGTTTCTTCTCTTAATCAATCTCATTAAATTGAATACTCCCTCCATTTCAAATTAGATGAGATACTTTTCTTTTTAGTCTGTTCCAAAATAAATGACACATTTCTAAATTTGAAAATAATTCAACTTTAAACTCTTCATTTTGTCAATTTTACCCTTAATGAGAAGTTTTTATAACCACACAAATGTCATGGCCCCACAAAGCTTTTACCTCATAAGCTTTTAAGACCACAAGTTCAAAAGTCTTCTTCTTTTTTCTTAAACTTTGTGCCGAGTCAAACTACCTTATCTAAATTGAAACGGAGCGAGTAGTTTTAATTGGCTTACTTAACGGGTTGGGTTATATGCCATCACTACTGGTTGGATTTTGGGTGATGACAGATTATGACTGGTTGGATTTTGGGTGATGACAGTTGACTGCGTATTCTTTCACGTGCATTTGGGAGCAATAATGCCGTATTCTTAATTGTTTCCATTTATAAGCCGTTTCACATTTCAGATTTTATTGGTTGTTTCTTTTCAGCCTCCAATGGTAGTAATAGTCTTACACAGCCTTTTCATGTTCTTTAAGCACTCTATATAAAAGTGCACAACAAAGTATTTACGGGGTAACGTGCCTGTTTGGCCTTCTTTTATTACCTTTGATTTTTCTTGTACGTCCATCTTTTGCTGGTGTAACTTATAAGGCTCTAATTATTTTTTCACTAGATGTATGGATGAGTATATATATAACTACCATAGACAAAAGTCCATTCACTTGGTCAAAATAACTGATTATCTACTTCTGTATCTCCTCATTTTTGTAATGTGGCGACTATGCAACGCTAAGCTCCCTGTAGTACTTGTCTTTTGAATAACAATGGACATAATACTGGTCAAAGCAGTCAGTAGTTTAGCTAACTCTGTAGGAACTACTTTTCTATATAATTGTTTACCCGTAAAATAATACAGTTGAATTTGTAGCGTGGTTTATAAAACAGGCGAATCAATTTGATCCCAAAATGATAAATAAATTAAATAAAAAGAAAGAATTGAAATCGAGATAAGATAGCAAATAGGATGGTTTTAGAAGTAGAGCTTCCGAAGGCAGTAATAAGAATATCGATAGACAAGAAATAAAGTGTTATTGAGCTTAGAATAATGTGTAGCATAAGTTTTTTGTCGGAAAATTTCCCCTTTACAATGGTTGTTGAAGTCACTATTATATAGTTACACCTAGGGAACCAAGTCCTAGTATTAAGCCCCTCTTAAATGACAATTATGGGGATCATTGATGAATGTGTAATGGTAGGCTATGAACTATGTATTTAATAGTGAAGAATATTTTTCATTGAATTCACCAGGTGGCAAACATTTGTTTGTCTTTATTAGCAATGTTGTCTTTGGGGTTTTTTCGGTGCTAACCGAAGCTGCTGCCCCCGGTCTTGGTTTTCATTTTCCTCGCTTTCTGTCTGTATCCAGTTCCACGTGTTGCTTTATTATTCGAGTATTTAAAACGAACCGATTTTACCCTATATAGATAGTCCCCTTGCTTTCCGGTGGCACATCTTTGTGTGATCGGGAAGTTGGTGAAGATACCTTTCTTGGCGAGAATTTTCTGATCCCTTCTGAAAAAATTTTAACACTTGATTAGACGCACGTCTCTCCACATTTAATACCCCGGACACGCGTCACTACACGATTTAGCAACACTTTCGCCAGTTCTCGAGGTAATCATAGCCACGATTTTAGCCGCATATTCCTTTACTTATACACCTCATTCTTCTTTTTTCATACTTCATAGGTTTTCAAACTTTCTCAACTTCTTTGCATTCAACTTTTTCTTCCTTTTACTATTCTTTAATCTTCTTTTTCGGAGAACTCTTATTACCTTCTACTAACCATGTCCCCCTTCTCCAAGAACTCAAGTTTTTTAAAAAAAAACAAAGAAAGCATCGATGATGCTACCCCTCCTACGATGAGCACCATCATTCCCAGAAGGCTCAGTACAAATAAGGATTTCAAAGAGAAGTTTCCTTCTACAAGCTCTCGTATGTGGGCTATTGGCGTGTACCCTTCTTCCATCTATCCTTCTAGAATTCCTGTTGTGAAGAAGGATTGTGGTTGCCATGATCTGAACATCATCGCTCCGAATCTGGTGGAGCGATTAATCTTCCCCAAGAAGGGTTTTACGTACGTTTTACACGTACCCGTTCACTTTGGGCCCATTCTCATTGAGCAGGGGATTTAACCCCATATCTTTGGAGTTCTGGTATCGGTATCAAGTCTGCTTGGCACAATTGAGCCCTTCTGTATGGTGAATGGTAGCCTGTCTATGGAGCTTATGCCAGAAGATGGGCGAAGAGATCTACTTGGATCGCATGATGAACCTCTACTCCCCCAAGATTTTCCGTAGGGGAGTAATAAACTTTAGCAAATATGGTCACCATACTTTGCACACCAACATGGCTTATAACAACGGCCGTGGATGGTTGGAGCGGTTCGTTGCGGTTGTTATCAGGGATACCCGGCCATAACTCCATCTTTCCCTGAGTTATCGATTCATACACATAAGTTCAACGTCTGTTTTTTCTCCGATAAAAGGTTGTTTCATGTTGTTACTGATTCTTCTTTTTTTCATTATTTCAGCAACTCAGTGGATACCACCAAAGGTTCAAGGCTTGGACCAGTGGGTTCAGATGATTCTGGATATTACCATGCCTGAAACCCGTCGGTGAAAAGAATTGGCCCTTAAATACTGGTGTACGAACAAAAATTATGGTAAGTTGATTCACGAATTTAATCTTGTCTTTATCTCATTTTATGTATAAGAAAATTGGTTAACTTTCTTTTCCGTTGAATTCTGGTCTTCCACATGGCTCTTTTACCATCACCGAGGTGGATATTTTGGCTGATCCCGCAGAGGCTGTGAGGTTACATAAGGAGGCCTTCACCCGAACAGGCAACATCGGATCCATATCAGGTGCAGGTGCTTTCATTCGGAGTTTTCAGCTGGAGAACAAGCAACCAAAAAGACGACATTCCTCCTCGGCCGAGGGCAAAAATAAAAAGGTGAAGAACGTCGTGCCCGAGCTAGCCACAGCCGTTGTGGTGATTGATGATGATGTGAAGCCAGTAATAAAGAGGCTTTCCTACAGAGGCGACAAAAATCTTCATCATCTAAACAAAATTCTCAATCTGAAGATCTTATAACACCAACAGAGGACGATGTCCAAGCACTCTAGGGAGAGTGTGATATAGTGAAGAATGTCAATTCTCGCTTTTGATCCCCATTTCCTACCGGTACTATGGGGCTTAGTATGGGGTCTCTTCCGTCTTCGATTGATGAGAAACCTACAACCAATACTGCCTTTGCTGCAGCGGCTTCTCATCCCACAACACCATCAGATTCGTCTCCTTCCACGCTGGTCATACTTTTGTCACTAACAATTGCTACATTACCCCTACTGTCTGTAGACACCCGAGAGGAGGATGTCCATCCTCCCCAGTCCCTAGACCATGGGAATTTGGGGCACAACTACTCGCCCATCTCTACAGATCCCTAGAGGAAGAGGAGCATCTCCCTCTCACTCTCTACTGAGTGCCACCAGCTTTCTTAGCCGATGGAACTTGCCAACTACCTAAAGTCGCCGGCTTCAGATAAAGATAAGAAGAAAATACTCTCTCTTTCAGGGGAGTGTATGATAAATAATACCATTCACAACGCAACAATGATATGATATTTGTTCCATCTGATGTCCCGGCCGGTGAAGGCTTGATTGCAGCAGAACGAGTTAGAACAGATGGCACTCAGCCAAGAAGCCTCCCAGTTAAGTACACAAGAAGAATCCAAGGCTAAAAAGTCTGAGGTCCAAAATGTTGTACTTGCTGCTGTCGAGCGCGAGGCTGCCTCTACTGAGAAATTGAATAATTTAGAGGCAGCTTTGAACTCCAAAGCTAAAGAGGTTGTTGTTGCTGAGGAGAAGCGTGCCCAGATGGAGAAGTATAAGAAGGTAATGGAACACAATAAATTTCATAACTCCATTCTCCGTGACCTTGATCTCAGCCTTAGAGTCACAAGGTCCGAGCGGGATAGCCTTTCGATCGAGGTTGATCGGCTCAAATCAGCGCCGAGCGATTTCCCTCACTGTTGAGAAAACATATTCTATGTATAGCATGAGGATAAAAACCTTAGAATAGGCAAAAGCGGGCATCATTGACTTTGATACTGAGATCGCCAAGGACCGAGAGCTAGAGTCAACTGCCCAAAGGTGCCTCCCGACTCGACCCGATACAACTGACTCTTCTGGTTTTGATTCTGAGTTATCGGGAACTAATAAGGAACTAAAAGAGGATAATGATGCATGTCAAGATCCCGAGCGGTAAGAAGATCCACTTACTTCTCCTGGGGGAGCAAATACTTCTCTTCCCCCGAATTTTGGGGATAAAGTAGTTTAGTTTTTTTTTTTTTTGCCTTTTCTTTTGTTGTTTTCTTTTTACACTCTTGTACTTGTGCTGCTTGGCACGTTTTTTATATAAAATTTCTTTTTGATTAAGCATTACACAAAATTTACTTTTTTGCGTCGAATGATGCAAGTCTTCGGGTTTTTTTCCTCCCATAGCATTTGGGTTCCGGGAATAAATTCTTCCAGAACCAACGGTTTACTATGAGGATTTTATAAGAGAGGGTCCTCTTATGTTTAGGGTGATCTTGAGGAGGACTTCTCTACTTGATTAACTTTAAATGATAAAATTAATTCATCGTTTGGACAAGAAACAAGATAAAATAAAAGGATTTTATGTTATTCCTTCTATCTTCAAAAGTACATAAGCATTCATTTTTCTGAAAAGACATGCCATTACTTGTGGCTAATTTGTATAACTTGTTTCTACGGGACAAGCCGCGCAATCCCCGGCCCTATGATATATTCTTGTTCCCTGATCTTGTAGTCCCGATTTTTATGGAAATTAGGTTGTTGTATTCTCATTTTATTCCCCCAGTGTTCGAATGTGAAGAGTGTGAATTGGAACACTGGAAGTCTTTCACCTTTGAAGATTCCTCTAGTGAATGATTGGATAATCTTTAGTCCGATAGAAAGCTTCATCCCCCATTTGGAACTTAGCTACCGAGCCAAATATTATCTAACCAACCCCTAAAGTCTTGTGGTGACAGGGCACTCGTGAACGATCAAGTAGCTTTTGGTCCGATAACAAGCTTTGTTTTCCATTAAGTACTTTGCTATTGAGCCAAAAACAGTCTAATCATCCCATAGTGGTTTGTTGTTTCCATGCCTTGTTGTTTAAAGGTTTTATTTTTTTTATGTTGGCGCTTCCTTCGTAGTATGCTTTTTTTGTTGCTGCCTCATTAATAACCTTGCCAGAAAAATCCAATTAGGATAAAAACTGGACGAAGAAAAAAAGAGGGCAGTACAGACGGTGCTCATCAGCAATAGTACCTTTTAAGGTGTGCCATATTCCAGTTTCTCGACAACTTTACCCCGTCTTGATTTTCTAGTTTATATGATCCATTTTAGTAAAAGATGGCACCTGGTTGGGGCCTTCCCACGTCAGACCGAGCTTCCCTGCATTGAGCTCTCGGGTGTTTTGAGTCACTTTTCTTAAAACCAAGACTCACACTTTGAAGTAACAGAGGTTGGCTCTTCGATTATAGTATTTTTCTATTCTTTGTTTCTGGGCCATCATCCTTATATGCGCTAAGTCCCTGCGTTCATCAAGAAGCTCCAATCTAACT
Organism: Nicotiana glauca; assembly: GCA_026770625.1. Taxonomy (NCBI): domain Eukaryota; kingdom Viridiplantae; phylum Streptophyta; class Magnoliopsida; order Solanales; family Solanaceae; genus Nicotiana; species Nicotiana glauca. The sequence goes on along the minus strand of MU719190.1, from coordinate 7,102 downwards.
AGAAACGCCTTGTTGTTTTTTTCCTCATATACCGAAAAGTATGTCATGGTAGGTTCTCACACTTCCACTAGGATCAGAGCTTCTACTCCGTATACGAGAGAGAAATTTGTCTCTCCCGTGCCAGACTTGGTCGTCGTTCGGTATGCCCATAGCACTCCCCGTAACTCTTAAGGCCATTTGCCTTTGGCTGTTTCCAATCTCTTTTTGAGATTTTAAATAATCACCTTAGTTTTCGATTCTGCTTGGCCATTTGCCCTCGGGTGGATGGAGAATATGTGATTCTTTTGACTTTCCAATCTTCAAGAAATTTTGTAATCTTTGGGCCTATAAATTGTGGCCGATTTTCCTAAGCTATTTCCTTTGGTATTCCGAACCTACAAATTATGTCCTCCCACAAGAAATCGACCACTTCGTGCTTGTTGATTTTCTGGTAAGGACCTACTTCAACCCACTTAGAGAAGTAATCAGTTAAAATCAAAAGAAATTTTACCTTACCGGGAGTCGGCGGCAGCGGACCGACTATGTTCATCCCCCATTTCATGAATGGCCAGGATGACAATATCAAATGCAATAGTTATGCTAGTTGATGAACCAACGGCGTGTGGTGTTGCACTTTTATTTTCGTGGACGAGCCCAGATTAGCTAGTGCGTCTTCTTCTGCATATTCTTCTCTTGGGATATGGGTGATCGACCACTCCTTGAATCGTGCGAGCAAAGTCTGGACTTTCACTATATATTGTTGCATGCGTTCCTCTTTGGTATCGAAGATCCCGTACACCTGATTTACTACCAGCTGGGAATCGCATTTGATTTAAGTGACCTCGGAGTCTAGTCCACGGGCAAGTTCAAATCCTTCATCTTCGCAGACTAAAGCAACACTTACTGCAACCTCCGAGACTGCCTAAGCAAATTAGAACCTATTTTCCTTTCTCCGGTTTTGATAGTAACGAAGGGCTCGATAAATACCTTTTCAAATATTTCAAGGCCTGTAGGCATTTCGGAGTCCATTCGAAGTTGTTCTTCTTTTTCAGAAGTGATAAGAAGTGATGATATTTTTCTGAAGATTGGGAAATGAACCTGCTCAAAGTGGCCACTCTTCCAGTTAACCTCAGAACCTCTTCACATTTGATAGCCGGTCGGGAATGTCCTCGATGGCTTTAATTTTGTCGTATTGACTTAATCCCCCTTTGTGACACTAGAAAACCCAAGAACGTACCGGAGGTGACATCGAGTGCACACTTTTCGGGGTTAAGCTTCATGTTGTGCTTCCTTAAGATGTCAAAGGTTTCTTCGAGGTGCTTCAAAAGATCACATGTATTCAAAGACTTAACCAGCAAATCATCTATGTAAATTTCTATTGTTTTCCCTATTTGCTTTTCGAACATTTTGTTCACAAGCCTCTGGTAAGTGTCTTTGGCGTTCTTAAGCCTAAAAGGCATCACATTGTAGCAATATATGCCAAAGTTCATTATGAACAAAGTCTTTCCTAATCTTGTGGGTTCATTTTGATTTGGTTATACCCGGAATAGGCATCGAGGAAACTCATCAACTCGTGCCCGGTCATCACATCAATCATTTGATCAATGTTTGGAAACGAGAATAAGTCTATTGGGAACACCTTGTTCAGATCCTTATAATCTACATACATACACAATTTATTATTCTTTTTTTGAACTAATACTACATTAGCTAGCCAGTCGGGATACTTTACCTCCAGGATTGGATCGATATCAAGCAATTGAGTTACCTCTTCTTTGACAAACCTTTTTATGACCTCGACAATAGGGTATTTCTTCTTCCTTACCAGAGGGATGTTGGGGTCCAGACTTAGGTTGTGCATGGCCACTTCTAGCAGAATAACTATCATATCCGTATGAGACTATGCAAAACAATTAATATTAAATTTAAGAAATTCTATAAATCCTGACTTGAGCTCAGGTTTTAATCATGTCCCAAGTAGAACTTCCTCTCTAAGAAGTTCTCGAACAATATGACTTGTTTGAGCTCATCCGCTGTGGATTTGGTTGCGTCTGTTTCTTCTGGCACCTGTAAATACCTTGGTACCTGATAAGATTCTGACGGCTTCTCCCCTTTGCCAATTTTGTTTGACTCGGGAGCAGGCATCGGTTACTATAATTTCTATGCTACATGCTCCTTTACTTTACTACTGGAAATCGATATCGCGTTCATCTGCTTTGTCGCTGGTTGATATCCTCTTATTTGTTTAATTCTCTCTAGAGTTAGGAATTTCAAAAGTTGATGGTATGATGATGGCACAACCTTTATCATTTGAGCCATGGCCTTCCAACAATAATGTTGTAGCACGTGTCATCATCTACTACTTCAAACAAGGTTGTCTTCATGACCCTTTCGGAATTTGTAGGTAGAAAGATCTCTCTTAGGGTTGTGACACTTGCTAAGTTGAACCCGACGACGACCTTTATGGTCGGAATGATACTTCCGGCTAGCTTGGCTTGTTCCACCACTCTCCATTAGATAATATTGACTGAACTCCCTGGGTCCACCAAAACACATTTAATTTTAAAATCTAAAATATTAAGAGAAATTACAAGGAAATCGTTGTGCGGTAGTAGGAGTCCATCAGCGTCATCTCTGTGAAGGTGATATCATCCTTGGTGACTTTCCTGAGTCTTTTGTTGGGTCATCGATACCTTTGTCTTTTTTGCTGCTGAAAAGGTTACACCATTCATCTTGTTCCCCCCGAAAATCATGTGATCATTAGATGAGGAGGATCTTCTCTTGTCTTCGAGGGTTCCGCGTTATCTCGATTACGACCGTGGTTATTTTTAGCCTGGTCGCTTAATAACTCTCTGAGATGGACGTTTTTCAACAATGCCGCCACGTTCTCGCGTAGACGTTAGCAGTCTCTAGTATGGTAGTTGTTAGTCCCATAATACTCACACCATAGATTAGGACCCTCTGACTAGGATCAGATCTCATCGGCCTCAGAAACTGTGCTTCCTTGATGTTCCTCATCGTCGATACCAATTCCGCCATGCTGGTATTAAAATTATATTCAGACAAATTGGGGTAGGCGGAATCCCGGGAGCCTGACATCTCTTTGTCCTGCAACGATCTATTATTCTGGAGACGTTCAACTCTCCTACCGGTAGCGAACCTATCCGCCGATCAAAAACCTCTGCCGCATCCTTCATCCCTTTTTTAGAGAAATACCAGCCTTTAGAAGATCGCCGATCTATGTCGAAATCATTCTTCAACTTTTCCTTATTCGTTTCTCGATCCCGACTCTTAGTTGATGCTGGGAAATCAAGCCGGACATCCTCTATTCTTATCTTTGATTCGCACGGTTGTGGACATATGCCCATGTTGTTTCTTGAAACTCGAGAAGGCTTTCTTTCAGTTTTTGGGAAGTATTAGAGCTCCTCGATTTTAGCTCCTTGGTGAATGCTTCAGCCGCCCATTCATCTTTCCCGACTAGTAGCAACATCCTTTCCTTCTGAAATCTAGTCATGAACTCTTTGTCACGACCCAAACTGATGGGCTGTGATGGGTGCTTGCGCCCTACCTGTCAAACACCCCTAAGCATGCGTCTAAGATATGAACCAGAATAACATCTGCTAAATTACAAAAATAACACACAAGAAGGAAACCTGCCTTCAAGGCATATGTACATATACAAGCAGAATACAGTAGGCGAGCTGACAAGGCTGCTATAGACAACTGTACATCCAAAACTGAAAGCCAACCAGGCCACATACAATCCAACTAGACATACTATCTACAGACCTCTAATAGAAACATAAATGTACAAAGACGGGATTGAGCCACATTATATATATATATATATATATATATATATCATACTGTCTACAAACCTCTAATAGAAACATAAATGTATAAAGACGGGACTGAGCCACATCATACCCATATATATATATACACACACACACACACACAAACATATCGTACCAAAATCAAAGCAGCTCTGGATTAAGTGGAACATGCCAACTTTCGCTGATCAGGGATCCTAAGAAGGGGGACCGTCAGCTTTCCTACCTACACCTGCGAGCATGAAATGCAGGCCCCGTGAAATAGGGTGTCAGTACAAAAAATGTACTGAGTATGTAAGGCATGAAAATTAGTACGTAAAAGACATAGATGAAACATGGAATAAGGAAACACATCTTTAAATCTAAATAACTTTGTAAATTCTGAAATGTTCATGATATCATGCACGTGCGTATAAATGTCGTGCCACGTATAGGTATGGGTGTACATAATATCATCAAGCCAATGAGGGCATTCCATCATATCATCTCGGCTACTATGGGCAATATCATCAACATATACCAGCTGATAAGGTGGTGGTGCTTATATAACGTTGTAATATTTTCCCATATCCGATACATATATTTATATATATACGCGTATATAACGTCATCTGGTCATGGGTCAATGTACATGTATAAATGAGTGAAATGCATGAAAAATGCGTAATAATCTCAATATTCCTTTCGGATAAACTTTTCCAACCGTGTATTATTCTGAGACCTACGAACATAAGATAATAATATTTTTCATGAAAAATCAAGAATATAGATACCCCTACTATTTCTATGAATAGAGTAATTTATAAAAACTATGTGTTTGCTCTTTTTTTTAGTATAATTTGGATCATGTCACAAGAAAGAAGGGAGGGCCTTAACATACCTGGAGTAGTAAAAACTCCGTATAATATTTTATTCGAAAACCTTCGTTGATTGAATGAAATTTGCCCCTGATCCTTAAAAATTCATGGGCAAAAATTGTTTCTGGGAACTCGGGAAGACTTTCTTTCAGTTTTTGGGAAGTATTAGAGCTCCTCAGTTTTAGCCCCTTGGTGAATGCTTCAGCCGCCCATTCATCTGGCTCGACTAGTAGCAACATCCTTTCCTTCTGAAATCTAGTCATAAACTCTTTGTCACGACCCAAACTGATGGGCTGCGACGGGTGCCTGCGTCCTACATGTCAAACACCCCTAAGCATGCGTCTAAGATATGAACCTGAATAACATTTGCTAAATTACGAAAATAACACACAAGAAGGAAACCTGCCTTCAAGGCATATGTACGTATACAGGCAGAATATAGCAGGTAAGGCTGCTATAGACAACTGTACATCCAAAACTGAAAGCCAACAAGGCCACATACAATCCAACTAGACATACTGTCTACGGATCTCTAATAGAAACATAACTGTACAAAGACGGGACTGAGCCACATCATNATGTACTTATACATGCGGAATATAGTGGGCGAGCCGGCAAGGCTGCTATAGACCACTATATACCCAAAACTGAAAGCCGACAAGCCACATGCTATTAAACAATACTTAGCTATCTAGAGACTATTAGAAATATAATTGTACAAGGACAGGACTGAGCCACATCATACCCATATATATATATATATATATATATATATATATATATATATACACACACACACACACAAACGTATCGTACCAAAATCAAAGCAGCTCTGGATTAAGTGGAGCATGCCAGCTTTCGCTGATCAGGGATCCTAAGAAGGGGGACCGTCAGCTTGCCTACATGCACCTGCGGGCATGAAATGCAGGCCCCGTGAAATAGGGCGTCAGTACGAAAAATGTACTGAGTATGTAAGGCATGAAAATTAGTACATAAAATACATAGATGAAACATGGAATAAGGAAACACATCTTTAAATCTAAATAACTTTGTAAATTCTGAAATGTTTATGATATCATGCACGTGTGTATAAATGTCGTGTCATGTATAGGTATGGGTGTACATAATATCATCAAGCCACTGAGGGCATCCCATCATATCATCTCGGCCACTGTGGGCAATATCATCAACACATACGAGCTGATAAGGTTGTGGTGCTTATATAACGTTGTAACCTTTTGTCATATCCGATACATATATTTACATACATATGAGTATATAACGTCATCTGGTCATGGGTCAATGTACATGTATAAATGAGTGAAATGCATGAAAAATGCGTAATAATCTCAATATTCCTTTCGGATAAACTTTTCCAACAGTGTAGTATTCTGAGACCCACGAACAAAAGATAATAATATTTTTCAAGGGAAATCAAGAATATAGATGCCCCTACTATTTTTATGAATAGAGTAATTTATAAAAACTGTGTGTTTGCTCTTTTTTTAGTATAATTTGGACCATGCCACAAGAAAGAAGGGAGGACCTTAACATAACTGGAATAGAAAAAACTCCGTATAATATTTTGTTGGAAAACCTTCGTTGATTGAACGAAATTTGCCCCTGATCCTTAGAAATTCATGGACGAAAATTGTTTCTGGTTCCTAAAGATTTTGGAACGAAATAACGTTTTTGGTTTCCTTGAAATTTTGAGAGGAAAACGTTTTCTGGTTCTTTGAAGTTTGGAAGGAATAACGTTTTGAATTCCCTTTGATTCATATTGGATTTGTAACAGACAACTTAGCTAGTCATCATTTCTCATTTATGCCTAGGTTTCCACCTAGGGATAAGTGACCTCTTAGTCACTTCTTGACTTGGTGGCTTCTTGCCACGTGTTTGGGAATAGTTTATAAGTTTTTATCCATTTATTAGTTAATTAGGTAATGTTCTGTTATCCGTTAATTAATAAATTGCACACATAATTTAAAAATTTACCTTAAATTACATAAAATTCAACTTATTTTTAATATACTTCATATATACTTTATACAATATACTACCATGGTCGTATGATACCTTGCATGGTACTAGTTCATAATTATCGGGTATTATTGCCCGACCCATATTTTATTTCAAATTGGCAACTTTCAATGAAACTCGCTTTCTTTAATCCGTGTACCCCTTTATCCTTCATTATTTATCGCTTGTTATAAATAGCGTAAGTATGTTAACGTCAAGATGATCTCATCCCCGAGTTTACGTCGGTTAACTGAAAAGAAAATTTTAACGTATAAAATCGCTGTCACACCTCTTTTTTCACGGCGCTTTAACATACTCCGGCTAAAAGGAATATATATGTATAAGCGTAAAAAGAGTTTTTCCAAATAAAGGACGGTCGGAACGGGATTAGTTATTTAAATTTTTCAGAGTCGC
>MU719187.1:43085-90388 GCA_026770625.1 Nicotiana glauca | reverse complement strand
ACTACCCAACCGAGGTTAGGCTTGGCACTTACTGAGTACTGTTGTGGTGTACTCACGCCTCTTCTGCGCATGTTTTTTTCATGTGCAGATCCAGGTGCTTCCGAGCAGGCGTACTGCCAGTAGCTGTCAGGGAGCGTATTGGGGACTTGAGGTATACATCTGCTATGTCCGCAGATCCGCAAAGTCTCCTTCTCCTTTTATCCATAGTTATTAGATGTTATTTCGATCCCTCTTTGTATTAGACTATTCTAGTGATTAGAGCAGTGTAATATTTCTTATAGCCTGTGATGCTCGTGGGTTTCCGGGTCTTGGAGGTTATTTCAGTATTTTGTATTAAAGTGTATGTGCCAGGCGGCAACTGTATACATTACTCATGTTATTTAGCTTTTGAATATAAATTTCGCCAATGTTGTTACTTTCGCAATGTGTTAGGCTTACCTGGTCATGAAGACTAGGTGACTTCATGACGTGTTCACAATTGGTGAACTAGGGTCGTGACACTTCCTCTATTGGAATAGGAAATGTGTTTATTATCATGAAAGATTCGATTTCAGAAATTGGGTTTTTCGATTTTGTCACGACCCAATTTCCTCTTTGTTGGGTATTGTGATGGCACCTAGTCTTAGGGACTAGGTAATCCTAATATTTATTGAATATCAGTAAAAATAAAAATAAAAATTAACAGTCTCGATAAGAATCTTTACAAAATTTACAATTTTCCAAAAACTGGTAATACAAGTCATAAGCTCTACATAGTTAGCTACCACTTATAAATACAAATGTTTGGAAATGAGTAAAAACAGTTGAATACAAGTAAAAAGGTAACTCCGAAGCCTGCGAACGCATCAACAGGTTTACCTTGAGTCTCCTCAGCAATGATCCACACAGCTACTAACGATCAATACTTGGATCTGCACAAAAATATGTAGAAGTGTAGTATAAGCACACCACAGCGATGCCCAGTAAGTATCAAGACTAACATCGGTGAAGTAGTGACGAGGACTAGTCAAGACACCCACTGGTCTAATAAAATGAACACGCATAAGTATAGGAATGTATGACGACCCGACCCGTCGTCTCATAAGAACCGCTCTGTTTCCCCCATTTCCTGCTTCGTTATGCTTCATTATCAGTGTCTTGTGTGAACGAGTTGAACTGGGTTGATTTTTGGAAGGAAATGAGACACTTAGTCTCTTTAAGGAAGGCTTGTTTTGGAAAAGTCAATCAGATGTTGACCTATGAGTTAGAGGGCTCGGAAGTGGATTCCGACGATTCAGTTAGCTTCGGGGATGATTTGTGACTTAAGAGTGTGATCGGAAGTGATTTTGGAGGTCCGGTATAGAATTAGGCTTGAATTGGCGAAGTTAGTATTTTGGCGAATTCTGGTTGATAGGTGAGATTTTGATACGAGGGTCGGAATAGAATTTCGAGAGTTGCTGTAGCTTCGATAGGTGATTTGGGATGTGTGTGAAAAATTTTAGTTTATTCGGAGGTGATTTGGTTGGGTTTTTTATCAAATGCGTGTTTCGGAAATTTTAGAAGAACTTAGGCTTGAATCCGATGTAAGTTTGGTATTTTTATGTTAGTTTTGGTGTTTTGAGAGTGCAACTAAGTTTGAATGATCATATGTGACGTATTAGTATGTTCGTATGTGGTCCCGAGGAGCTCGGGTGAGTTTCGGATTGGTTTGGGCTGCGTTGTGCTCGTTTTTCTTATGCTTCGACGTCGTTTCTTCAAGCATAAATGATATCATATTGAACAAATGAGCTCCGATTACTGTTTTGAATGAAGCATTAGATCCGTATCGTAATTATGGACTCGTAGCAAAAAGAATCATCGAATATGGACATTGTATGAGGATTTTATGGCCATTTTACCAAGGTTGCCCAGATTTTTAGATTAATGACGAAATTGCCCCTGACGGCGTATTAAAAACCTGAACTATTTGCAAATCTTAAAACCTACATATCTCCTTCATTATAAGGTCAAATTGAGTGATTCAAAAACCTAAATTCATTAAAATTTTACAAGGAATCCATTAGGAGTAGTAAAACACGTGATTCGTATACCTATAATGAGCAGGTCGAGTTTTCTTCCAATTTTTGAACGGGAAGAAGCTTCTGAGGCGATTTTTAAGAGAGAAAATCAGTGGGTATCACAGAGGTAAGTGATTTGATTATTAAAACTCATTTATGGGTGATTATAGACCATAATCCCTACCTTTAATTCATGAAAAACAGTAGAAAAATGGGATTTTGGGGCCTGAGATTATGAGACCTTTAGGGGTCGATTTGAGGGGTCAAACGGACTCCGATTTTGGTGTTCTTTATATGTACAGAATCGGGAGAAGATGAAGAACACTTTTCTGTAAAAGTTTCTGAGTTTCAAAAAGTGGGCCCGTGTCACGACCCGGATTTCTCACCCTCGAGAGTCGTGATGGCGCCTACTATTAGGAGCTAGGCAATTCAATTAATTTAATACTTCTCTCAACAATATTAATAATAGAAAGAAGAACGAGACATTTAATATAAAAGCAGAAGTCTTAAAAACATAAATAACTGAAACCAAATGCGGAAGTTTAAATACGACTCTACCCAGATCCGGTGTCACCAACTCACGAACTACTAAAGAGTGCTAAAAACAAGTCAGAATAGAAGTACATCAATGTTTGTCTCGGTACAAGGAAAAACAAACTAATAACATAGAAGGGACTCCGGCCTGCGGACGTCAGCTAGGCTACCTCGAAAGTCCCTGGACTGAAGCCAGCTCCCGATCAAATCCTATTGTTGGGGCTCAAAAACTGCTCCTGGATCTGTGCAAAAAGATGCACAGAGTGTAGCATCAGCACAACCGACCCCATGTGATGGTAAGTGCCTGGCCTAACCCCGACGAAGTAGTGACGAGGCTAGACAAGACTACCAATCAACCTGTGCAGATATATATATACAAGTGCTACAAAAAAATAACAACGGAAAGTAATAATTAAGACTGGGAGGGGAACATGCTTCTGGGGATAACAGATAAAATAGAACTGTAGGAATAAACAAGGAAAACTACAATTGATCTCTTGTAACACATAATATGTGGTCGGCATGCCACACGATCCCATTTCATAACGTATAAGTGGTTGGCATGCCACACGATCCCAATTCATAATATATAAGTGGTCGGTGTGCCACACGATCCCAATTCATAACATATAAGTGGTCGGCGTGCCACACGATCCCATTTCATGATATATAAGTGGTTGGCGTGCCACACGATCCCATTTCATGATATATATAAGTGGTTAGCGTGCCACACGATCCCATTTCATAATATATAAATGGTCGGCGTGCCACACGATCCCATTTCATGATATATATAAGTGGTCGTCGTGCCACACGATCCTATTTCATGATATATAAGTGGTCGGCGTGCCACACGATCCCAATTCATAACATATAAGTGGTTTCCCGGCAAGGGAGAATGAAAATATATAGTTAATTCCTGGCAAGGGAGCAACAACAATATCTTACACGTCCCGACAAGGGAATAATTACATCTCTTTCTCTTTTGTTCATTTCTTACTTCCTAACCATGTCATAATTTGAGCCAACGCTCCAAGGAATATACAAATCATATTTCATTTTCATATTGTTCACATTATATCGAAACCATCAATTTAAACAAGGAACAGTCACTACGGAATCCCAATTAAGCACAAGTAAGGACTCACGGTCATGCTAGACACCGGTGTATAGATACTCGTCACCATGCCTATACATCGTACTCAACATTTAACAATTAGCAAATAATACTCTAATCATATTCCCTCAAGCCAAAGTTTGATCAAACACTTACCTCGAATGCTCCACACTCAACTCAAGCCTCTAGTATCGCTTTATCCCTCAAATTCGGCTCCAACTCAGTCAAATCTATGAAATAATGACTTTACAATATTAATAATAGCTAAACAAACTAAACTCAATGCCTAAATATGAATTTCTAAGCTTTCTTCCCAAAATTTCAAAAATCGACCCCGGGCCCGCGTGGTCAAAACTCGAGGTTTGAACCAATTCCATGTCACCCATTTCCCCACGAGCCCAAATATACAATTTGTTTTCAAATTCGACCCCAAAATGAGGTCTAAATCGAAGAAAATCAAAAAGCCCTAACTCTACCCTTTTACCCCAATTTTCACCCTAATCTATGTGATTTAATCTTGGAAACTTACTAATTAGTGAAGGATAATGAAGGAAATAAGTAGAAAATTTCAATGGCTTCCTAAAGCTTGGGAGAGAAGAGAGCTCGTGAGTATTTTTGAACAATCCCGTATGTACTGTTTCTGGTTTTGAAAAAAATCACTGAACAACTTTACTCTATGCGTTCGCGACACAAGGGTCGCGTTCGCAATGAAGGGGAAGTTGGGTGCATCGCGTTCGCGTTCGCGATTAGGGTGATGCGAACATGAAGGGAAAACTGGTGGGTGTCCTGGGTTGGCTTACGCGAACGCACAAGGGAGGATGCGATCGCGTTTGAGGAAAGGCTGGAACTCCGCGAACGTGGGGGCTATTCCGCGAACGTGGGGGCTATTCTGCGAACGCGGAGAAGAGAAGGCCCAAAGGTACGCGAACGCGGGATGCAGTCTGCGATCGCGAAGAAGAGATTTGCTGTGCAAAAATTGCAGAAAAATCTGCTACACCTCCTAAGTGAAAAACACCCTGGGACACCTCCAAAACACCCCCTAGCCCTCGGGGCTCCTAACCAAACTTACACACTAACTAAACAACCTCATACGAACTTAACCGAGCGATCAAATCGCTAAAATCACATCATAAACGAGGAATTAAACCTCAAATTCATCACTTTTCATTCAAACTTCATAAATTTCCAACTTTAAATATTTAGGTCTGAAACACGTCAAACGACGTCCGATTTCAACCAAATTTCACAGAAAGCACTTAAACCACATATAAGACCTGTACCGGGTGCGGGAACCAAAATACGGGCCCGATACCAATGCTTTCTAATTCATTTTCATTTCAAGTTTTCATATTAAATTTCAGAAAATAATTTCTTTCAAAAATTCATTTCTCGGGCTCGGGACCTCGGATTTTGATTCCGTGAATACACCCGAGTCCCATATTTTTCTACGGACCCTCCGGGACCATCAAATTACAGGTCCGGGTCCATTTACCCAAAATGTTGACCAAAGTCAACCTTACTCATATTAATATCAAAATTTATCAAATTTTTCACATAATTCATAATTAAGCTTTCCAGCTACGCGCTCGGACTGCGCACGCAAATCAAGGCAACTAAAAGTGAGGTTTTCAAGGCCTCGAAAGTACAGAATGAATGAGAAAACAAGTGATGACCCTTTGGGTCGTCACAGCCCGGGGCTCGGGTTTTGTCAATTTCGGGATTATTGATGTTTTTCGATTATTTTTGATTGGGTATTGATCCTATAGCATAATATGACGTATTCGTTGTAGTTTTGGTCCGATTCGACGTGCGAAGAGGTCAATTTGAGAGGCAAGGGCATAGCGAGCTAGGATTTTGGCCGACTTGAGGTTAGTAATAGATGTAAATGCTGTGTTGAGGGTTTGAAACCCCGAATTTGCACATCGTAGTGCTATGTGAGGTGACTTGCAAGTTGGATAACGGGCGTGGGGTATAGCACCGTCGGGGATTATGATTTGGTCCGTCCCGCTTAATAAAATTACTACCTAATTGATTTAAGTTTAATTGATATCCATATAAAAATGGATTAATTGTCATAATTTGGTCTCGTGCCAACTGATTGAATACTTCAGGGATTGCTCTTACTGGTTTCTTACCATTTTTACATATAATTGAACTCAGTCCTAGTATTTGATACTGTTTTGCAAACTCAACCATTTTTTCTCAAACATGGAACTTAAATAATATTTATAATGAAGTTTTGGCTGAATATTTATATATTATTGTGCACGAGGGGCTTACATGATTCTGGACTGAGTATGGAATCGGGCTGCGTGCCGCAACAGTATTATATTGATATTGATATGAGGATTAGGGCCTAATGGATACCACGATATGGCTTGATATTGCACTTGGGCCGTAAGGGGCCCCTCCCGGAGTCTGCACACCCCCAGTGAGCATCTTCGACGATAAATAAAATAGAGCGGGTTGTACGCCGCAGCGGGTACTAGAAAGTATCGTACTATTTGTTGCATTTCTTAATTGATTGTCATTCATTTACTTATCTGTTGCAGCATCGTTGTTTTCATTAGTTTATTGAGTTGATATCATCTGGATTAAACTGCTGTAATTTTAGCTTACATTGTGCCTATCCAGGATTTCTTACTCTCAACCCTTATTTATGTTTATTACTCTCTGGGTTGGAAGTACTCACATTACTCCCTGTACCTTGTGTGGAGATCTAGGTGCAACCACTGAGGCTGAGTGAGGATTTCTTTGTCGAGCATCATATCTGGGAACATCAAGGTAGCTGCATGACGTCCGCAGTCCTGATCTTCCCATCTAACCTATTTGCTTTATTTCTGCATTTCTTTAGAGCAATATGTAGTAGGTTGATACTCGTGTATTAGAGGCTCAGACTTATGACATCGGATTCTTCAGGCTGTGTAGTAGTAATATTTCTACTTGGGTTTTCCGCATGTTTTAACTATATTTCAGAGTTTCAATATTATGACTTAGTAATTATTTGTGTTAATTGAATCATGAACTGCATAAAAAGGGTTAAGGTTGTTAAATTGGTCGTGCTTGCCTAGCAGTATGTTGGGCGCCATCACGACCGGGGTTGGGGTCGTGACAAGTTGGTATCAGAGCCTAGGTTACTTGGTCTCGCGAGTCATGAGTCGGTTTAGTAGAGTCTCGTGGATCGGTACGGAGACGTCTGTACTTATCCTCGAGAGGATGCAGAACCTTTAGGAAAACTTCACATTCTTGAATTATTATCGTGCGTCCTTGATTCAGCTTGAAAAGAAACTCTTGAAATTCCTTCCACGTGTTCGTACGCGCGCATGAGCGCTTAGTATCAGATGTGCCTTGATGGCTTGTGATTCCCCGATCGAGGGGCGAGATGTAATCTCTGTGAGTTTATGTTGGGCTAGTCTGGAGGACTTGAGGCCGGATCTTTTCCTATGGCTTGAGCACTGGGGTGCTGATTGTGTGAGCAAGTGTTTTGAACTTATATGTTTGGCATTGCCCCTAATAGTGGGAGTGACGGCTGGTTAGCTACGTGGTGAGTATGTTAGTGTTGTAAGGTGCATCTATGTGACCTGGAGGTGATGAGGAGGGCCTACTGGATGTTAGAAGAACTATTAGGTGTTTGAATTCCATTACGATTCGAGGTATAGCCCGAGTTATGGGCGCGTGAAAAAAATATTTTCATGTTTCCAGTTGAGAGTGAAGTAAAAATGTTATGTTGTGGTATGAGTTCGGACTCAGAAAGACTAAGCGACTGCATACAGTTTAGGACGGTGGTAGGTATACAGAAATGGTAGTTGGAGGCAAAGCAAGTGGGTCATCTCCTGCGGAGTGCTCTAAAGTTGTGTGATCCTTATGTTATTTATTAGAAGATCTCATTTACAAGTGAAGAAAATGTGTTGACATCTAAATTGGATCGTCTAGAGAGTGGGCTTATCTATTGTGTGAGTGAATGCGAGATTTGCAGAAGAGTTAAAAAAGTCCAAATGATTTGTGTTTCCACAAGCTTATGAAGGATTGAGTTTAATCTCACTATGGTAATAAGGCAGCAATGGAGTATGTGCATTATGACTTGTTGGGAGTGTTTTTATCTATGGCTTTGAGCCAAGTTGGGGAGTTTGCTATTGATTAGCTAATTGTACGATTACGTGCTATGTTGGTTCCGGTTTGAGGCATGCTGGCAAATCAGTTCTGGTTGCGGAAATTGAGTCGAGGATGGCACGAGTGAAGCAAAATTTTGACAAAGGTTATATGGTGCCTCGTAGATGTGTGAGAATCACAAGATGTCTTAAGTTGTTGTTGGTAAAGAATGCTCGGTGCATGGAGCAGGAAGATGTTTGTTTGTATTGGGATGAGGTCATATCCTGCGGTGTTAGAGTGCTAATGAGGCACGAGTGGTTATGTTCGTTTGATCAGGTGAATTGCAGTTTGAATAAGAAGTAAATAACTCTCGAGGGTGGTTTTAATGTGTTCAAGATTCTACATGTGACAATCATGTGTCGTAAGGTTGTGTATGTGGTTAGAGACTGTGTTTTCATTGGAAAAGGTCAAGACTTGTGGTATTTTTATGTTAATTATGGGATTCCATGTATCAGTATCTGGAAAGTAAAGGTAATGGATTTAGATTCGCAGGAAATTCTTTAGAGTAAAGTATTTGGGAATGTGGTGTTTCTGGGAATATTTGAGAGAGGATTTAGTGGCTTATGGGTCTTAGACAGTGTGGTCTTGTGCTTGGGTCTCGTGTAGTGAGCCTGGGTTGAGGAACTGTGGTGCTACAACAATGGGGAATATCAAGTTAATGATGAATCAGAAGGGAAATTAGATAGATGGAATAGCTTGATAGTAGACCGAATCGGTATGGTAAGGATATGATTAATTCTTCGTATGTGTTCAAGGTAATGAGCCATTACAAGTATTGTGCAACAATGCTCTTGGGTTTTGATGGATTTCTTAGCTTGGTCGAGTTAGAAGGATTCCGTCCTGGCAGTTTAATTTATGCAAACGGAATTGAGAGAGTTCTTGTTGATTTTTATCGTGGTTGAAGAAGTGCATTTCCACGAATATGAGAGACATGGAATGTGTAATAATTTTTCTTCTAGATGGGATCAATGGAAGTTCTTGACTAGTTGAGTGCGTAGATGTCTGTGGCTCGGAAGGGAGATAAAAGTTTTCCTGCTATCCTTGGATGGTAAGGTATATGCGGTATGTTGTGGAGGATCGAGATTTGCGTGTACGAGGTTTCAGTTTAGTTTAAAAAAGAAGTTCCTAAAACTCTTAGGCAACGGGTAGCCTCAAATAATCAAGGAAATGGTGCTGCTAATTGGAAGCGATTTGATGAGAGTATGTGTCTCAGAAAAAGGGTAATGTGATTAAACTGATGATACATCGGTAGTATTGCGGCATTTTCTTATTGGATGAACTGGTGATATTCGGGTTTGCTTGGTGGCACATGAAATTTTAAAGTATCTATCGTGGAGTGATGGGGTATTTAAGGTGTGGTATGCGTTCGGACGGCAAAATTGCAATCAGATATGATGATTCACGTGCTATATGGAGTTGAAAACTGGGAGTTCTCATGTACAGGCTATGTCGTGGTTGTTGATCGTGTGTATTCGACATCGTTTAGCAGCAATCAGGATTTGGAGGCTCGAGTGGATCTTTATTTGCTGGTATGTTAGATTTTGGATGTGATGTTGAAATTTAGACTGGTTGTCTTAGTGTTAGGTGATTCTGAACTATTGCGCTATGGGCTATGCTGGAAATGCCACGGGTTGAGTGGCGAGGTGCATTGGATTATGTTCTTGCAGAGTGGTTTATATTTCAAATACCCAGCGGACGGCTGGGAAGGATTGCTTTTCTTAATTGGGACTTCGTTATGGATGTCAGTGCAGAGGTTTCTACCATTAGTTTTGTTCCGGTGTTAAGGGACTTTTTGGATGCCTTTCTTGTGGCCGGGCATGTCGCCGGGCGAGGTGGTGAATTTTGATATTGATTTGGTGCCGAGCACCATATCATACGGCTCTGATAGGAGTTATAGTAGTAGAAGGAGCAGCTTCAGGCTTTCTTGGTAATGAGTTCGTTGGTAGGCCGATGTGGATACGTGTTTAGCTTGAGTGGACTTGGTTGGCCCCGAATTGTATTGTTGAGGGATAGGTTGATTCGATTGTTATTGAGCTTGTTAGTGGTCTGATGAGAGCTATGAGTTACTTTTCGGTATTGTGAGACGTTATGATTTGTTGGTTATGGGCACATGTGGTGCGGTTCTATTGGGGATTCATAGTGAAAGTCGAGCAGGAAGAGTAATTGGTTGTTGCTCGGTAAATGAAGTATTGGTTATGACCTATCGGGTTGCGTGGCGTATGTTATTTGTTTCACCGTGGGTGTAATGAATTGCTTTGGTTCCAGACATCAAATTGTGCGTGGCTGTCGATTTTGAGCATAGTGACTTGAGGTGTTTCATGTGTAACAGTGCTTGGATAGGATCGCGCATTGTAGCGAGGCCACGTGGAGATATGACCTTTCGGGGTAGATTCAGGTGTTCTATTTCTATGATGTGAGACGGGGTCTCAGCCTTGTGTTGTGATGGTACTGATGAGCTTGAGGTATTTGAGTTATTTTTCATGATTTGAGTATGTTCAGACTGTTTCTTATTGGTGCGCGTATTATGCAAGTTGTGGCTTAGGCCTGTATTGAGGTGTCATATCACCAGAGTGGTGTGTTGGATTTGAGGTGATCGTTGGGGTCACTAATGAATACGAACGAATTTGATTTCAGCTTGTTGGAAGGATAATATCGAGGTTTGGCTCGGAATCTGCTGTGGTATTAGTCAAAAGGGATGTGGCTTAATGAATGGTTGATCTGAGAAATAGTTATGGTTTATTGCGTGTTTCATTTATCGTTGGTAGTATATGAAACTGTTGGAATAAGACCTTAGTTGATAAGAGGTTTTCTACCGATATTCGGGTATTGTGGGAAACTGCTGTGAATAGAAGTTATCGTTTCGAGTGTTTGGGTTATGTTATTAGAACTGGTTCGGTCTTATTCTGTGTATAGATGTGAGGTTCTGATCTTGTGTATAATTTCGAAAAGTGCAATGTGGTTCTATGGTTTATGGACTAGATGGATTGTGAAATTTCAGCTATGTTGTGTTATCGGACCCATACGAGATAGGGTGACGTGGGATCACCCCCGGGTATATGCTTGGTAAGGTCATTCAGCTATTGGTTGGCTTCTAGGACAACTCTGGGTACGCTCGAGGACGAGCATTTATTTAAGGTGGGGAGGGTATGACGACCTGACCTGTCGTCTCATGAGAACCACTCCATTTCCCCCATTTCCTGCTTCGTTATGCTTCATTATTAGTGTCTTGTGTGAACGAGTTGAATTGAGTTGATTTTTGGAAGGAAATGAGACACTTAGTCTCTTTAAGGAAGGCTTGTTTTGGAAAATTCAATCGGATGTTGACCTATAATTTAGAGGGCTCGGATGTGGATTCCGATGATTCGGTTAGCTTCGGGGGATGATTTGTGAATTAGGAGTGTGATCGGAAGTGATTTTGGCGGTCCGGTGTAGAATTGGGCTTGAATTGGCGAAGTTAATATTTTGGCGAATTCTGGTTGATAGGTGAGATTTTGATCCGATGTTCGGAATGGAATTCCGAGAGTTGTTGTAGCTTCGTTAGGTGATTTGGGATGTGTGTTCGAAATTTCAGGTTATTCGGAAGTGATTTGGTTGGGTTTTTGATCAAATGCGTGTTTCGGAAGTTTTAGAAGAACTTAGGCTTGAATCCGATGTAAGTTTGGTGTTTTGATGTTAATTTTGGTGTTTTGAGAGTGCAACTAAGTTTGAACGATCATATGTGACGTGTTAGTATGTTCGTATGCGGTACCGAGGAGCTCGGGTGAGTTTCGGATAGGTTTGGGCTGCGTTGTGCTCGTTTTTCTTATGCTTCGACGTCGTTTCTTCAAGCATAAATGATATCATATTGAATAAATGAGCTCCTATTACTGTTTTGAATGAATCATTAGATCCGTATCGTAATTACGGACCCGTAGCAAAAAGAATGGTCGAATTTGGACATCGTATGAGGATTTTATGGCTATTTTACCAAGGTTGCCCAAATTTTCAGGTTAATGACGAAATTGCCCCTGACGGCGTATTAAAAATCTGCACTATTTGTAAATCTTAAAACCTACATATCTACTTCATTATAAGGTCAAATTAAGTGATTCAAAAGCCTAAATTCATTAGAATTTCACAAGGAATCCATTGGGAGCAGTAAAACACGTGATTAGTATACCTATAATGAGCAAGTCGTGTTTTCTTCCAATTTTTAAACGGGAAGAAGCTTCTGAGACGATTTTTAAGAGAGAAAATTAGTGGGTATCACAGAGGTAAGTAATTTGATTATTAAAACTCATTTATGGGTGATTATAGACCATAATCCCAGACTTTAATTCATGAAAAATAGTAGAAAAATAGGATTTTGGGGCCTGAGATTATGAGACATTTAGGGGTCGATTTGAGGGGTCAAACGGACTCCGATTTTGGTGTTCTTTATATGTACGAAATCGGAAGAAGATGAAGAACACTTTTCTGTAAAAAAATTCTGAGTTTCAAGAAGTGGGCTCGGGGCTCGGGTTTTGTCAATTTCGGGATTATTGATGTTTTCGATTATTTTCGATTGGGTATTGATCCTATAGCATAATGTGACGTATTCGTTGTGGTTTTGGTCAGATTCGACGCGCGAGGAGGTTTATTTGAGAGGCAAGGGCATAGCGAGCTAGGATTTTGGCCGGATTGAAGTTAGTAATAGATGTAAATGCTGTATTGAGGGTTTGAAACTCCGAATTTGCACATCGTAGACTTGCACTCCGGATAACGGGCGTGGGGTAGAGCACCGTCGGGGATTGTGACTTGGTCCGTCCCGCTTAATAAAATTACTACCTAATTGATTGAAGCTTAGTTGATATCCTTATAAAAATGGATTAATTGTCATAATTTGGCCTCGTGCCAACTGATTGAATACTTCAGGGATTGCTCTTATTGGTTTCTTACCATTTTTACATATAATTGAACTCAGTCCTAGTATTTGATACTGTTTTGCAAACTCAGCCACTTTTTCTAAAACATGGAACTTAAATAATATTTATAATGAAGTTTTTGCTGAATATTTATATATTATTGTGCCTGAGGGGCTTACATGATTCTGGACTGAGTATGGGATCGGGCTGCGTGCCGCAACAGTATTATATTGATATTAATATGAGGCTTAGGGCCTAATGGAGACCACGAGATGGCTTGATATTGCGCTTGGGTCATAAGGGGCCCCTCCCGGAGTCTGCACACCCCCAGTGAGCGCCGTCGACGATAAATAAATGAAGTGTGCTGCACACCGCAGCGGGTACTAGAGAGTATCGTACTATTTGTTGCATTTCTTAATTGATTGTCATTCATTTACTTATCTGTTGCAGCATCATTGTTTTTATTGGTTTATTGAGTTGATATTATCTGGATTAAACAGCTGTAATTATAGCTTACATTGTGCCTATCCAGGATTTCTTACTCTCAACCCTTATTTATGTTTATTACTCTCTGAGTTGGAAGTACTCACATTACTCCCTGCACCTTGTGTGCAGATCTAGGTGCAACCACTGACGCTGTGTGAGGATTTCTCTGCCGAGCATCATATCTAGGAACATCAAGGTAGTTGCATGACGTTCGCAATCCTGATCTTCCCATCTAACCTATTTGCTTTATTTCCGCATTTCTTTAGAGCAATATGTAGTAGGTTGACACCCGCGTATTAGAGGCTCAGACTTGTGACACCGAATTCTTCGGGCTGTGTAGTAGTAGTATTTCTACTTGGGTTTTCCGCATGTTTTAACTATATTTCAGAGTTTCAGTATTATGACTTAGTAATTATTTGTGTTAATTGAATCATGAACTGCATAAAAAGGGTTAAGGTTGTTAAATTGGTTGTGCTTGCCTAGCAGTGTGTTGGGCGCCATCACGCCCGGGGTTGAGGTCGTGACAGAATAATAGGACATGAAATCCATCAAATGACTACACGATAAGGCTAACAATATAGCAACTACAATAAGGAAGTAAAAAACAGCAAGTAATAACGGAACACCATAATAAGACACAGAAGGATGGAAGGGGACACATCCCAAATTCGAAGATCACAATACAGCAAGGGCAAGTAGTAACTCAGCACTGCAATAGTTTCCAGATCAGGCCTTAGCCAACAACCCCGATAAATTAGTCAAATCCTTCAAGTGTAAACTTTCACCCGTAAGTTTTTATATTGGAATCTTTTAAATATAATCCCTTCCGATAGGAAATTCTTTTGAAATATACTTCCTTTGAATATAAACTTTTCAAATAAATATCCTTCAAACATAGTTCTTTCAAGATAACTACTTTTCAAATGTAACCTTCCAAATAAATGTCTGTCGAACATAGTTCTTTCAAGATAAATGCTTTCCAAATAAATGTCTTTCAAATATAGTTTCTTCAAGATGAATGCTTTTCAAATCCAACTTTTCAATTAAATATCCTTCGAGTATAGGTCACCTTGTGACAATTAAGTATAGAAGGCTAACAGTTCCGAACACAGATATTTCAACAGGGGAATCTATTGGGATCCCATCCCGTAGCCCCGAATTTATTATACAGTACTGGGGGATCTCCCAGAATACGTCTGTTGTCCCAAAATAAATATGTAGTGCTGAGCGATCTCCTGGAATACGTTCGTAGCCCCAAAATAAATATGCAGTACAGGGGGGTCTTCCGGAATACGTCTGTAGTCCACAAATAAATATGCAGTATAGGGGAATCTTCCGGATTATGTTCGTAGTCCGAGAGTAAATATGCATCGCAGGCAACAAAGACAACCATTATAGCACGACAGAAAACTTGTACATTACCACAACAAGTACAAGCAACAATGACAGTAATACAAAGTACGGCGAGCAAATCAATACAAGAACTTTAAATCACAAAGAAATGGGAGAACTCATGTCGAAACCAACCAAACCAAACTGGAATGGTGCCAAATTTTACAGACAAGTCCCAAATGATAAGACATAGTTGTTCCAACTCTCGGAACGCATTCTGACCCCGATAATATTAAAGTCAACTATGTGTCAAACTTCTCCATTTTCCAACTTTTTGCCGAATGCCTCAATTTACCCTACGGACCTCCAAATCTGAATCTGGGTGTGCGCCTAAGTCCAAAATCACCATATGAAGCTACTGAGATCAACCCAAACCCATTTCGGGGTCGTTTACTCAAAAGTCAAAATTTCAGTCAAATTCTCACTACTTAAGCTTCCAAAACTAGATTCCTTCTTCCAATTTGACTATGAATCCTCCGTTAACTGAATTCAATTGTGCACACAACTCAATACTCATATTATGAAGTTGTTCCAGAACTTACGCTGCCGAACGGAGCTTAATTTCTCAAACGATCGGCCGGGTTGTTACATCCTCCCCATCCTAAAATAAATGTTCGCACTCGAACGTGCCAAGATTCGCCTCGAATTCCTCAAATCATTGAATGCACACACCCGCTGGTGATCCCACGTCACCCCAATCTACACAAGCCTGACGACACTATCTCAACTGCAATTTAGCCTTTCTACCACCACTAATTAAGCCTCATACCTCAAATTCTCACCTCCCATTCATTTCCAAAAGTCCCGATTCTAAATCCACATCCGGTATCAGTCTCAACCAGCTGCATAAACTTATTCCTATACCAACAAGGTATGACAACACAATATAACACACTACACATAGGCCCATAATAATGCATATGATGACAATAGTCGTCCGAAATCATCCCATCATCGACAATTAGCCTCATATTTGATAAACTCTGTTTCAAACCTCCATAACACTGATAATAATGCAAGAAACACAAAGACCTCATAATTAGACACCCGAATCACCAAGCCACAACTAATACCACCGGGCACAAACCCCGCAACTAAAATTCAAGAAGCACAAAACGAAAATGACTGAATATGAAAAGAGAAACACATAAGGAACTATCAAAGAAGCCCGACAGGCACAACTCTCTATCAATACTAGCCTACAAAACAATATAACAAGGAAAGAAATAAAGAACATGAAAAAATAACAAGGATCCCATCCTGATATAACTTCTATCGCGGTACACAGCCTCGTTCGAACACATCAAATTACATAAAATCACGAGGTTCTCACCCTCAACTCTAAATCACGGATATATATATATATATATATATATATATATATATATATATATATATATATATATATATATATATATATATTGAAATTTTCCACTATCTCAGCTTTGCCAAAAAAAAAAGTCACAACACTCACTGAGCTTTCACCCTGGTAGAGTATCAAATCACATCTCGTAACCAAAATACTCAGGAAAACAACATCAAGCCTACCATGATGAACAACAAGGACTCACTTCTAGTATCACCACTTACAATGATGAATAAAAATAATGATAGACATGGGCTACCACTCATAGAATCTCACAACAGGAGCAAACACGAAAATAGAGTGCAAGGCATGCAACTCACTCATAAATGAAGCAACAGATAAGGGAACTCGTCCCGACCAGCAAAACCATAATGATATACGAATGATGCCCCTTTGTAACAGATCAAAACATACCCATATGCTAGCATCTAACACAACAGCCTCCAACCTACTATATGAAACACATCAACGGGCCGAGCCTCCCCCTATTGGGCGCCCTCTACTCACCTGAATAACTTGCTATGACACACATGCCCGAAGTCTGGGGCAATCTTTCGCCACATGGCTGATATCTCCACACTCAAAGCAACCTCTCTATTGACGTGATTGTGGAAACTATGTCGTACGAGTACTATGAGACCCATGAGCTCCTGATACATTGCGCGAATTTGAAAGTGCAAAATGAACTGGTTGACCCACAAAACCTCTACCATGTCGTACCTTGCCTCCAAAATAAGGATTAGTAGATCTCTCCGGTCTACGAGGCCTCCTCGCCTCCCTATACTCTCTCTTCTGATATCGTCTGTCCTCTAATCGGCGAGCGACTCCTGTTGAAATGAAACATATGACTCCAACTCTTGATCCATGCTGAACCGTATATCATGCATGAGCCCCTCCATGAATCTACAGACCCACCCTTTAACTGTAGCGATCAAGGCAGGTGCAGGTCTGTCCAAATCACTTAATTCGATGGCATATTCAAATAGTAAAATAGTGCCCTGACGCAACTGCTCAAACTCCGCGCGCCATGCATCCCCAAGGGAATGAGGTACAAACTTTCTCAAAATATCTCTAAATTTTGAAACCGTGTAATTGAAGTTACATCGGTCGGGCTACCCAACTCATATGCCCGCCACCACTTATAAGTCGCTCCCTTAAGCTGGAATGTAGTAAAAGCAATCCCACTTATCTTAACAATATCCATAGTGCGAAGGATGCTATGGAAACCCTCCAGAAAACCTTGTGCACTCTCTGAAGCCAAACCATTGAAGGTATAAGGGTTATATCTCTTGAACCTTGCAAATCTAAGATGCCCGTCCTCGGATACTACTGTCCTGACCATGAGTTGAACAGGAACCATAGGTTGTGTCA
Source organism: Nicotiana glauca (assembly GCA_026770625.1). NCBI lineage: Eukaryota > Viridiplantae > Streptophyta > Magnoliopsida > Solanales > Solanaceae > Nicotiana > Nicotiana glauca. The sequence goes on along the minus strand of MU719187.1, from coordinate 73,054 downwards.
CCATGACACCTGGAACCTGACCAGCATGAACTTGCTGCTCGGGAGCGTGGGCGGCGAAAGTCTAGGCTGTTCCCCCAGTCTGTGAAGTAGCTGGTGCAATCGGAATCAACCCCTCTTGAGCTAGTGTACTAACATAGTTCTTTCAAGATAATTACTTTTCAAATGTAACCTTCCAAATAAATGTCCATCAAACATAGTTCTTTCAAGATAAATGCTTTTCAAATAAATGTCTTTCAAACATAGTTTCTTCAAGATGAATGTTTTCAAATCCAACTTTTCAATTAAATATCCTTCGAGCATAGGTCACCTAGTAACACTTAAGTATAGAAGATTAACAGCTCCGAACACAAATATTTCAACAGGGGAATCTACCCAGATCCCATCTCGTAGCCCCGAATTTATTATGCAGTATCGGGGGGGATCTCCCGAAATAAGTCCGTAGTCCCAAAATAAATATGCAGTGCTAGGGGATCTCCCAAAATACGCCTGTAGTCCCAAAATGAATATGCAGTACTTGGGGGTCTCCCCGAATACGTCTGTTGTCCCAAAATAAATATGTAGTGCTAGGGGATCTCCCGGAATACGTTCGTAGCCCCAAAATAAATATGCAGTACAGTGGGATCTTCCGGAATACGTCTGTAGTCCCAATATAAATATGCAGTACAGGGGAATCTCCCGGATTACGTTCGTAGTCCTAGAGTAAATATGCATCGCAACCAACAAAGATAACCATTATAGCACGGCAGAAAACTCGTACATTACCACAACAAGTACAAGCAACAATGACAGTAATACAAAGTACGACGAGTAAATCAATACAAGAACTTTAAATCACAAAGAAATGGGAGAACTCATGCCGAAACCAACCAAACCAACCCGGAATTGTGCCAAATTTTGCAGACAAGTCCCAAATGATAAGACGGAGCTTTTCCAACTCTCGGAATGCATTCCGACCCCGATAATATTAAAGTCAACTATGGGTCCAACTTTTCCATTTTCTAAACTTCAACTTTTCCAACTTTTTACCGAATGCCTCAATTTACCCTACGGACCTCCAAATCTGAATCCGGGCGCGCGCCTAAGTCCAAAATCACCATATGAAGCTATTAAGATCACCCAAAACCCATTTTGGGGTTGTTTACTCAAAAGTCAAAATTTCAGTCAAATTCTCATTACTTAAGCTTCCAAAACTAGATTCCTTCTTCCAATTTGACTATGAGTCCTCCGTTAACTAAATTCAACTATGCACACAACTCAATACTCATATTATGAAGTTGTTCCGTAACTTACGCCGCCGAACGGAGCTTAATTTCTCAAAACGATCAGTCGAGTTGTTACATCCTCCCCATCTTAAAACAAATGTTCGTCCTCGAACGTGCCAAGATTCGCCTCGAAGTCCTCAAATCATTGAATGCACACTTCCAGCACACACCCGTTGGTGATCCCACGTCACCCCAATCTACACAAGCCTGACGACACTATCTCAACTGCAATTTAGCATTTCTACCACCACTGATAAGCCTCACACCTAAAATTCTTACCTCCCATTCATTCCCAAAAGTCCCGATTCTAAATCCACATCCGGTATCAGTCTCAACCAGATGCATCAACTCATTCCTATACCAACAAGGTACGACAACACAATATAACACACTACACATAGGCCCATAATAACACCTCTGATGACAATAGCTGTCTGAAATCATCCCAACATCGGCAATTAGCCTCATATTCGATAGAACTCTATTTCAAACCTCCATAACACTGATAATAATGCAAGAAACATGAAGATCTCATAATTAGACACTCGAATCACCAATCCACAACTAATACCACCGGGCTCTCACCCTGCAAGCTAAAATTCAAGAAGCACATAACGAAAATGACTGAATATGAAAAGACAAACATATAAGGAACTATCAAAGAAGCCTGACAGGCACAACTCTCTATCAATACTAGCCTACAAAACAATATAACAAGGAAATAATTAAAGCACATGAAAAAATAACAAGGATCCCATCTTGATATAACTTCTATCACGGTACACAGCCTGGTTCGAACATATCAAATTACATAAAATCACGAGGTTCTCACCCTAAACTCTAAATCACGTATATATATATATATCATACCAATTGAAATCTTCCACTAACTCAACTGTGCCAAAAGAAAAGTCACAACACTTACTGAGCTTTCACCCCGGCAGAGTATCAAATCACATCTCGTAACCAAAATACTCAGGAAAACAACATCAAGCCTACCATGATGAACAATAAGGACTCATTTCTAGTATCACCACTCTCAATGATGAATAAAAATAACGATAGATATGGGCTACCACTCATAGAATCTCCCAATAGGAGCAAACATGAAAATAGAGTGCAAGGCATGAAACTCACTCATAAATGAAGCAACAGATAAGGGAACTCGTCCCGACCAGCAGAACCATAATGAAATACGAATGGTGCCCCTTTGTAACAGATCAAAACATACCCATATGCTAGCATCTAGCATAACGGCCTCCAACCTACTATATGAAACACATCAACAGGCCGAGCCTCCCCCTATTGGGCGCACTCTACTCACCTGAATAACTCGTTATGACACACATGCCCAAAGCCTGGAGAAATCTCTCGCCATGTGGGTGATATCTCCACACTCAAAGCAACCTCTCTGCTAACGTGATTGTGGAAAATGTGTCGTAATAGTACTATGAGACCCATGACCACTTAAAACACTGCGCGAATCTGGAAGTGCAAACTGAACTGGCAGACCCGCAAAACCTCTACCATATCGTATCGTGCCTCCAAAATAAGGATAAGTAGATATCTCCGATCTACGAGGCCTCCTTGCCTCCCTATACTCTCTCCTGATCTCGTCTGTCCTCTCTCTCCCGATCCCACATGCCCTTTAATCGGCGAGCGACTCCTATTGAAATAAAACATATGACTCCAACTCTCGAGCCATGCTGAACCGAATATCATGCATGAGCCCCTCCATGAATCTACAGACCCGCCCTCTAACTGTAGCGATCAAGACAGGTGCATGTCTGGCCAAATCATTAAATTCGATGGCATAATCAAATACTAACATAGTGCCCTGACGCAACTTCTCAAACTCCGCGCGCCATGCATCCCCAAGGGACTGAGGTAGAAAATTTCTCAAAATATCTCTAAAAATTGAAACCATGTAATTGAAGCTACACCGGTCGGGCTTACCAACTCATATGGCCGCCACCACTGATAAGCCGTTCCCTTAAGCTGGAATGTAGTAAAAGCAATCCCACTTATCTTAACAATATCCATAGTGCAAAGGATGCTATGTAAACCCTCCGAAAAACCTTGTGCACTCTTCGAAGCCAAACCATTGAAGGTGGGAGGGTTATATCTCTTGAACCTTGCAGATCTAAGCTGCCCTTCCTCGAATGCTACTGACCTGACCATGAGTTGAATTGGAACCACAGGTTGTGTCACCATGACACCTGGAACCTGACCAACATGAACTTGCTTCTCGAGAGCGTGGGCGGCGGGAGTCTAGGCTCCTCTCCCGGTCTGTGAAGTAGCTGGTGCAATCAGAATCAACCCCGCCTAAGCTAGTGTACCAACATGTTCGGGAACTGTGCTAAAGTCTCCTAAAGTCCGGGGGTAACAACAGGTGCCTCAGGTACCTTCCCCCAACTGGAACTACTGGCGGCTCATCAACTGCTGCTCTTGGGGTAACACCATCAGGAACCGCAGCTCGTGTCCCTGCTATTTGTGAGATAATGGAATGATAAATTTCAAACTTCAAGATCAATGAACTCGCACGATGGGAATGAAGGAAGTAAACTGTCCTAATAGTTACGTAGCCTCTCCCTCTCGAAGATAAGTATAGACGTCTCCATACCGATCTGCAAAACTCTACTAAACTCGCTTATGACTCGTATCTGATACCAACTTGTCACGATCCAATTTTCCATTCATTGGGTATCATGATGGCACCTAGTCTTAGGCACTAGGTAAGCCTAACATTTATTGAATATCCGTAAAAATAAAGAAAATTTAACTGTCTCGATAAAGAATCTTTACAAAATTTACGATTTCCCAAAAAATGGTAGTACAAGTCAAAAGCTCTACAGAGATAACTATCGCTTCTAAATACAACTGTTTAGAAATGAGTAAAAACAGTTAAATACAACCAAGAAGGTGATTCCGAAGTCTGCGAACGCCACAAGAGGTTTACCTTGAGTTTCCTCAGCAATGTTCCGCATAGCTACTAACGATCAATACATGGAAATGCACAAAAATATGCAAAAATATAGTATGAGCACACCACAGCGGTGCCCGATAAGTATCAAGACTAACCTCAGTGAAGTAGTGACGAGGGCTAGTCAAGACACTCACTAGTCTAATAAACTGAACAAGCATAAGTATATGAATGATAAAACATGAAATCTATCTAATGACTACACGATAAAGATAACAACATAGCAACTACAATAAGGAAGGAAAAACGGAAAGTAATAATGGAACACCATAATAAGACACGGAAGGATAGACGGGGACACAGCCCAAATCCGAAGATCACAATACAGTAAGGGCAAGTAGTAACTCAGCACTGCAATAGTTTCCACATCGAGCCTTAGCCAAAATCCCCGATAAATTAGTCAAATCTTTCAAGTGTAAACTTTCACCGTAAGTTTTATATTGGACTCTTTTAAAAATAATCCCTTCCAATAGGAAATTCTTTTGAAATATACTTCCTTCGAATATAGACTTTTCAAATAAATACCCTTCAAACATAGGTCTTTCAAGATAATTACTTTTCAAATATAACCTTCCAAATGGATGTCCTTCGAACATAGTTCTTTCAAGATAAATGCTTTTCAAATAAATGTCTTTCAAACATAGTTTCTTCAAGATGAATGCTTTTCAAATGCAACTTTTCAAGTAAATATCCTTCGAGTATAGGTCACTATGTGACACCTAAGTATAGAAGATTAACAACTCCAAACACAAATATTTCAACAGGGGAATCTACCGGGATCCCATCATGTAGCCCAGAATTTATTATGTAGTACATGAGGATATCCCGGAATACGACCGTAGTCCTAAAATAAATATGCAGCGCTGCGGGATCTCCCGAAATACGTTCGTAGTCCCAAAATGAATATGCAGTGCTGGGGGATCTCCCGGAATATGTAGTCCCAAAATGAATATGCAGTACTGGGGGATCTCCCGAAATATGTCTGTAGTCCCGAAATAAATATGCAGTACATGTGGATCTCCCGGAGTACGTCCATAGTCCCAAAATAAATATGCAGTACAGTGAAATCTCCCGGAATACATCCGTAGTCCCAAAGTAAATATGCAGCGCAACCAACAAAAACAACCATTATAGCACGACAGAAAACTCGTACATCACCACAACAAGTACAAAGAAACAATGACAATAATACAAAGTACGACCAGTAAATCAATAAAAGAACTTTAAATCACAAAAGAAACGGCAAAACTCGTTCACTAGGAATAATCACAGTAAGGAATGTTAGGCATAAAGAGAAAAGCTTAACCAGGGGAAAAACAAAACGTCGCAACGAATCTACAATATTCAAGTCAACAATAAGAAGCCAACATGAGTCAAATAGTTCCAAATAAAAGCAAGTCGACTAAGATATAGGCTATCTAAACTCCTTTTAAGGTTGAGAAATTATGAGAGATATTCAACAACTGAAATAAAGGTAAGCAGCAAAAGATAACCATAACTCCGATTAAGGATAAACAATTATAGGATGAGATAATAATAATTTCAATCAAATATAGGCAGTTTATGAAAAATATAGCATGACGGTAGAAGAGGTAAAATCTTAAGTTAAGTCAAATAAGCTTCAATTAGACAGTAAGAGGGAATCCTAAAGCATTTATCTCTCATTAAAGCACGTAGAAATGAAACTAGCAAGTATGAGCCCAACGTGTCAAGAACAACTCCATACGTGGTAAATATAAGGGCCTAAGAACTCTAAGAGGGCAACTTCCCACAAATAAGTCCGAACACGCACTCGTCACCTCACGTGCACGGACTACAATCAACATAGAAGGCTCAAATCCTAAGGGGTAGTTCCTCCACATAAGGTTAGGCAAAATACTTACCTCGAAGTCGACAACCCGATACTTTAAAATGAACTCCTCTGGTGAAAAGACCTTCGAACAACTCAAATCCAACTAAAATAACTTCAATGGAAAAATAAAACTCATAATAAACTATTTCGGATCATTTAAATCTTTAACAAAATACAAAATCGGTCCAAAAGTTGAACTTCGGGCCCGCACTTCAGAACCCGACAAATTTTACAAAATACCCATTCCGTTACGAGTTCAACCGTACAAAAATTATCAGATTCCGATATTATTTGGTCCCTCAAATCATGATTTTTTATTTTAGAAATTTTCTTCAAAAACCAACATTTTCCTCAATCTAAAACACAAATTAAATGATAAAAATGAAGATAAAATCATGGAATAGGTTAGATTCTAGGTGAAGAACACTTACCCAATCGATTTTTTTGAAAAACTCCGAAAGAAGCTCCCAAAACCGAAGTCCAAAACTCAAAATATGAAGAAAAGGGCCAGACCATCGATATAAAGGATTCTACCCAGCACTTCCACATCCGCGGATACTTAAGCGCATTTGTGCTATCGCATTTGTTGTCAGACATTCACAATTTTGAACTTCACTTACAGGCCTAGGTTCGCATCTGCGAACAATTAGCTACATCAACGGCACCGCAGAAGTGATATCAGGAGCGCAGAAGCAGGGCTCCTTCGCAGATGCGATGCATCAACCGCATAAGAGGTTACGCACCTGCGTTCCATTACCCGCAAAAGCGAGCTAGCTTCCAGGCCTCAAAAATCGGAGATGCAATCAAGCTCACGCAGAAGTAGAGCTGTACCTATGCTCCAAGGTCGCAGGTGTGAAAACACCAGAAATTAGACATGCTCAAAACCATGCAAAACATCTGGAACTCGTCTGGAACACACCCGAGGCCCCCGGAACCCCGTCTAAACACACAGAAAATTTCTATAACCTAAAATAGACTCGCTCGAGGTATCAAATCACATCAAACAATGCCGAAAATACAAATCACATCATGAATCGAAATATGAACTTCCAAACCCTCCAACTTTGAAAACTCGTACTGAAACCAACCAAACCGACCCGGAATGGCGCTAAATTTTGTAGACAAGTCCGAAATGATAAGATAGAGTTCTTCTAACTCTCAGAATTGCATTCCAAACCCAGTAACACAAAAGTCAACTATGAGTCAAACTTCTCCGTTTTCCAAACTTCAACTTTTCCAACTTTTTGCCGAATGCCTCAATTTACCTTACAGACCTCCAAATTTGAATCCGGGTGCGCACCTAAGTCCAAAATCACCATACAAAGTTGTTGAGATCACCCAAAACCTATTCCGGGGCCGTTTACTCAAAAGTCAAAATTCCAATCAAATTCTCACCGCTTAAGTTTCCAAAACTAGATTCCTTCTTCCAATTTGACTCTGAATCATCCGTTAATTGAATTTAACCATGTACGCAAATTGATACTCACATTATGAAGTTGTTCCGGACCTTGCACCGTCGAACAAGGCTTAATTTCTCAAAACGACCGGTCGGGTCGTTACAAATTTTTAGTTGTTTCGAATAGGTGTTGTCCCAATCGATTGGAATCATCAAAAGAGGAGATCAAAACTTAAATTTCAAGTGATTTGAATCAAAGGAAGTTCCAAAAAGGAGTTCCCCTATTTCCAGCTTGATAAAGTAAAGTCTCGGTGCAGTCGTAAGGTTAGGAAAGATAGGTATGGGGTAGATTTAAGCTAGATTTGAGTTAAATTTCAAAGGATGCCCAAGGAAGAAGAAGAACCCGTGAAGCTCCATTGATAGAATTCATTTGTATAATTGCTTATAAACACCTCTTATACACTATTGTATACAAGGTTGATACATTATTTACAGGTATATGGTGAATTTCTCGTATTTTCTCTTCATCTTCTCATACACATATATACATAGTGTATCATGAATATTTTTACTACTGTGATCATGCACTTGTATACAACTATATACATATTATACATCTTTGTATAAAAGTGTATAAGTATCTCTCACAAATATTTTTTAAGATTTTCACTTGCAATTCTTGTATAAAACTAGTCCAAATCTCCAGCAAATAACTTTAAAATTTGTATACAACCTACTTAGAATATTTCTAATAAGTTCAAATAATACCCACTCCAAATTTCTCACAAAATCATATTCGAAATTTGACATGATTAGCATTAAGGAGATGAGATTTTAGGTTTCACGTGTCTGTTTTTGCGTTTTGTAGTTGCGATAGGTATGTATAAACTTGAAGAAAAAAGAGAATAAAAATTCATGGATATTTCACACCTGAAGATATACAAAAGTCAAAATATAAATAATAATTCGGAGAAGTATTGGTTATGGTAGAAGGCACGAATGAGTGTTGACTGAGTCTCTCGATCAATGGTTATACTAAAAATGGGGAACTGATTTTTGTTTTCATTTTTGTTTACATATGATTCTTTTTATTAATTACATTAAATATTTATGGGTGGAATATGATAAGAGAGCTACAATAGGGGTAGGTAGGTAACGAAAAAAAGATGATGTTATTAGAGTTAGAGGGAATGAGAAAAGAAAAGATCTTATTGATATTTGGCTACACAATTGTAAACTTATACTTGGGCTAAAATAGTGTAAAGTCAACTTATGGAGTGCACTATTCTGTAACTTTGTCTAAAAATAGCGTACCTTATATTTCAAAGGATTTGAATTATTAACGCTAATAATGTAAACAACTTTTATAGTTTTGTTGTAATTTAACTTGTTCTTATAGGCAGAGTCAGGATTTTAGTTTATGAATTTTGAACCCCAATTTGCTTATTGTGTTCTGAAATCATTTTTACATATTAAATAAATTTTTAATGCAGATGAAAAATTTATCCAAAATTATTAAGCTACGTTGAATCCATAATTACAATCGACATGTAAAATAAAAAAGAATCAGATTATTAATTAACAGTTATCTCTGTTGTTATTATTGGTACTACTTATTCTTCTCTCTCTTACTTTTCTTTTTCTTCTTCTTCCTCTCCTCTTCCTTCTTCTTCCTCTTCGTCCACTTCTTCTTCTTCCTCCTCCTTTTCTTCTTCTCCTCCCTATGGTGTATGGGTAAAATCGGGAGCAAAATCTACCCCGATTCCTCGATGAGAGAACGGAGGGAGAGCACAGAACCGGGAGATTATAAGTCGAAGTCAAAGGTCTTTCGTGTCGAGCCCCCAGAAGAGTGAACGGTATATCCGTCATCGAACATGGTAAAGCAACGCACCTAAGACGATGTGAGCTTTAGACCTCGGGAGACGCGGTGAACGATTACGCATGACGGATAGAGAGCCATGATACCCGCCCTCAACTGGATATCACATTGCGAATCTCATTCAATGTCGATAATGGATCAACATTTATTGAAAAAGAAAGATTTTTACCTTTGTTACTCATATACTAAGGCTGAAACTCTCCTACTATATAAACTGGAACTTTTTCTTGTATCTAACACATTGTGACACGCGATTCAAGGTAATAAAAGTTTATTTCTACCTTTTAGCTACCGTAAAGAATATTGCTCACTTGTTCTACTCTTTATTCACGACTGGGCTTGAACCGAGGGTCTAATCGAGAACAAGATAATTGTTTAACTTAAGTTCAGGCTTGACCATAACATTGGAATTGGTTTGGTCATTTATTTCGTTTCCAATTCATTTATTTAATATTCTTAATTATTCACGTTGAATTAAATCATATATCCTTTTAAAAAAGTGTATAAATTTAATTGTTATCTAATTTTGGGGTAAACACTTATCTTTACGAGTGAGGGTTTATTGGATACACCTATTACCTTTGCTAGGTAGGAGTTGTTGGGATATACCATTAACCACGCGGTTTAGACATAATATTGTATTTTATTCTTTATGGAATAATAATTTATTTAATTTATTCAATTCATTAAAGTACTATTTTAAATAGATCATTCGTCACATGTATGTCCTTTAGTCATGTAGCATTAGTTATGTAGCAGACAATTTAGTGTATGGAGTCTTGGCTCATGCACATAAGATTAAATTGTCGGTTCTCGTAATTAATAAATTATATTCACATTCGAAGATATTATTGGGCAAAATATCTTGATGATTGTAGCACAAGATTATAGTATAATTTGTCTTGTTTATGGGAGTGGTTTAACTTCGACTTCTTATGCTAGTATACTTAGTGTATATTGAATGAATCAAGTAGAGAAAAGATATTTTTGTATTGAATATATATAAAATATTTTCTTTAATTCATTAAATGAACTTATACTCATAATTATGATATAATTATTATGATCAATGTGATTTGCTTATTGTTTTAATTTATTAAAAGATGCAACTCTATTTAGAGTTAGTGTATGCCGAATAGATTGGACAATAACGAATAACATTTGTGAAATAATAATTAGTTAATAGAATCTATGACTCAGTTTTGAATTTGATGATACCCCTTTGTGTAAGCTTATGAGTTTTATGTGAAAACCTGCCCCGGTAGATTTTTTTATTCTTCACATGAAATAGTTTAAGCAAAATTATAGAGGATTTAATTAATTGATTAAATTAAATTGCTAGTAATTTGATTTTGAAAAAATACCATTATTAACCATATACTATTGTAAATAGCACATGTTTGTCTTCCGTTTCACTTTACGTCCAAAACCCATCCTACCGTTAATAAATTTGATGGAAATGCCCTTAACCCTAACATATGGCGAATGTAGCAGCTGACCCACTCCATTTTTTCCATGTCAGCTGCCAGGTCACTTTTTTACTCAATTAAAAAAAAAATTAAAACATATCCTCCCAAACCCACCCCCTCCGTGCTCCCTACTTCTTCTTCTTCCATGAGTTCTTCGTCTTTTCTTCAAAAATTTCAATCCAAACTAGGCCAAGTTTTTCAACAAACTGACTCAAGTTGCAACCATAACGTTTCAACATTAATATTCTCAACAAATTCCAGCTAACACTTTGCTTAAACTTCAACAAATTAGAATATCCATTTTATGATTTTAAGTATTGTTACAAATCCTTCAATGGTGATTTTTTTTCCAAATCTATAAACATCAGTGTTATTCTTTCCATTTAAAGCTCCAATATTTATTTTATTTTTTCACTCAATTTCAGTAGGAAACAAGTAAGAAATTCAAGTTCTTGTTGCTTAACTTTTTATTTTCTTAACTTCTATGTAAAGTCCGAACCAAATGCTTCCCTATCTCCTAGCGAAACCCAGCAGTAAGTCTATATCCATGAAATATGGTTTAATTTGACCACAAAAAAGTTTAGATCTTGGAGGTTAATACCAATTCACACACACTATGCAAGAAATTCATTGAATTCTTCGCTCACAAGCATACTGCACAATATGAATACACTGAATTCGCCCCATAGCTGTTCAACTCGCCTTCATATCTTTCTACTTCAATCACCATCTTCTCCGTTGAAATACACCATTATGAGCACTTCCTTCCAATGAAAAAATCCTTTTCTCACTGAAAACACTTAACAAAAAATCTCTCAAATTACTCATTTTCACAAACACTATATCTCCACCAGTAAAAGCATCAACAACTCAAATGACTCAGTGCTAGACTAACTGATTGAATGGCGTCCTTCTACCGTAGGCTATCAACACCCAAAGAAATAATGAGATATGGAGCACTAAACTTTACATTGTTTAATACATCTGAGTATTATCTCAGTCATATTAGATTCTGATTTAATTTCGCTGTCTGCCTTCCTACTCGTGTTTTAAATTTTTTTAATTGAGTAAATAAGTGACTTGGCAGCTGACATGAAAAAATGTGGGTCATCTACCACATTGGCCATCCGTTAGGGTTAGGGGCATTTCCAACAAGTTTGTTAACGGTGGGGTGAGTTTTGGATTAAAGTGAAACAAAAGACAAACGTGTACTATTTACAATAGTACAAGGGTATAATGGCATTTTTCTCTTTAATTTAATTAACTGATATTTGGGAATTTAACATGAGGAGTTAAAATAAGTGTTAGTAAATTTTTGAAATTCTCATTGAGGAGTTCAATTATAGTTTTTAGTAGGAATAAACTGTAATTAATTATAGTAGGAATTAATTCGTGCAAAATTTCGAATTAATACTATAATTAGTAGCCTTTTATTATTTTTGTGGTCCCTGTTATACCTAGTAAAAATCTGGACTAACTTGGGTAAAAAGTAACTGGGGAGAAAAGTCATCCGGTAGAGTTAGAGTAGGATTCTACTTGCACAAGCAGAATCCTACACGTTTTTGGAGCCCTATTTGGCTGAAAAACGAGTCTACACAAGGAAGACATTTTTCACCCAATAATTCATCATTTAGAGTTGTATTGTTCTTGCCAACTCAAAGCAATTTTGTCCAAGGTATTACTAGGACCATAGCAGAAGAATGCAATCCTGGATTCTTGCTTTGTGGAGTACTTGTGCAACGATTTCAAGAGGTTAGTGTTTTCTAATCTCGTAACTGTATCATTGTCTAGTTTACATGTATTTGATGCATGTATTGTATGTTTGCTTTCGCTGCGCATATTCTAACATAAGTAAGGTATGCGTACACACTAACTTCCCTAGATATTATATATGAAAATATATTGAGTATGTTGTCATAAATAATTAATGTGTAAAATTTAATTTTTCTATGTAAACTAGGTAAGGGAGAGGAAGAAAAGGAAAATTACAAAAAGGGGAAATAGAAAAGGAAGTGGGGGAATATTTTTGCGAACCGAAAATAGTTTTATTTTCTCTCTCAAGTGAAAAATATTCAAATGAAATTCAAACCCTTTAAGATGGGCCCCCGATTTTACTCAATATTTTTTTTCTCCTCCGACTTTATTCATTATTCTATTTATAGTTTTTTTTTCCATCTAGTTTTAGAAGTGAATAATATTATGTTCTTATATGAAATGTGTCATTACGGGCTAGTTTATATTTTTTTTATTTTACCACTCTTTAAAGGCAATTTATAATAGATAGAGTCAAATCTTTTCACAACAGTCTTGTTTGTTCCGATATATTTTGACTGCTATAGTAAAGGCAATTATAATAGATATAGTCAAATATTTCTACAACAGTCTAGTTTGTTCCGATATTTTTTTACCGCTTTAATGACGTGCTAATATAAATGACATATATTATAACATAACATAAAAACCAGTTCCAAATAAACTTGACGTTTATAATAAATAGTTGTTATATAGAGATGTTATTATAAAGAAATCTGACCTTACTCCTAATTTGTTTCATCCACACTTTATAGTTGTCTCCAATCTAGCAGTCTATATACTAAATATAACTTTAAATCTTATCACGATAAATGACCACTTTTTACTTTTTAACTATTTGAAATAAAATAAGTAGCAAAGCATAAAAATCAAGCTGTAAGACTATCGGCATGCATATTTATTGAAAAATTAAACATCATATTCTTAAAAATGCAGATAAACACACCAAAAAAACTTGAAATGTGAAACGTCTCTGTTTATTCTCATTTCTCGTTATTATAAAATAAAGTATTGACAACTTTCTTTTGTACTAATTCCCTAGTAAATACATACTAGGATAGATTGTTTTTCATACTATCAATTGCACCAATCCTATTTATTCAAGGAAACCAAGGGGAGATAAAAAAGAAAAAGAAAAACTTTAAGGCCAAAGTACGAACAAAATTAGTGTTAAAGCCTAAAAGATCATATCAAACATTAATTATCATTATTACATCTTAATCCCTAACTAGTTAGAGCCGAGGTGGATCATGAAAATTTATCATTCTTATAAATGTGTAAAAGTCCTTGTGGCACATCTATTACCAACTTTCACGTATCATGGCAATATAATAATATTAAATTGTTTGCTAAGAAATCGTAATAAATATATCGGATATTTTATATTCTTTGTTTTTTATCAATCAAAGAAACTGATATATATTAAACTGTTATTACAGTACCATTACTACGAGTGTCATTTATAACACTCAAGTTTCCAAGGCAAGCTAAACTATTACAAACACTATCCGAGACATGTTTCTCTATACTTGCTCCAATACTGTCTTTAAAGATTACATCAGTAACTGTAATAGGTGGTACTGAGAGGTAAACTAATCTTCCATAATTTTCTCCCTTAGAACCTTCCTTAGTCAAGAGGTGTGCAACCTTGTTTCCATCTCTAAAGTTATGCTGAATCGCTGGGTGCTCCATCTTCTGCATTAGCAATTTGCAATCATTTATAATTTGAGCATAGATAAGTGAGTCATTTTCCAATAAGTTAATGATCTCTATGGAGTCCGTTTCAATCTCCAGTGGCACGAAACAATTGTTGCATGCTATCTCCAAGCCCTGTCTTAATGCAAGAAGCTCGACATAAGTATGAGTAAAAGCAGAATCACACTTATAAATTCCTATTGCCCATTCTCCTTTGCAGTTGCGAAATACACCTGCTAGTCCTGCTTTCTTCAGATTATTATTGAAGGCACCATCAATACTAAGCTTATAATAACCAGTGGGGGGAGGGTACCATTTAACATTTATACTTTTTGTTCCTGCAAAACTAATGGCATTTCAAGCAAGAGTTATATATTCAATAGTGTGCAAATGGACATTTATAATAGGAAGGTCAAGATCAGTATTGTTAATATTATTGTTATTTCTCTGTATCCATAAGGACCGTAAACAAAAAGGATAGAAATCATTCCATGAGTAGATAGCGTTAGTAAGGTTTGGTTGATGTAATTTTAATTGATACATCCAATGAGAGTTGTTATCATCAATGTCAAGCATACTCGATATATCTCCATTTGTCCAAAAGGAAACGACAATTTTGCAATTTAGAAAGATATGCTTAGTAGTCTCTCTCTCAGATTTACAAATGGCACATATGGGGTCTATGTTTATACCAGAGTCATTTATAAATTCATACATTCCAAGCTCACTCTATCTAAATTGTGAATAAGATCTACTATGATGAGGTGCACCTACTCTTTCCGCTACCTTTTTCATTAGTTACTTGTGGTCTATAAAATGGTCAACAAGCTACTAAGAAAATATTCATATATTGAACATCAATTTATAAATTCGATAATAGAAAGGGTTATTATATAAATAAATGAAAAAAATCGATTTTCTTTCATTTGGTATTTTGACCTAAATTCCTTGACTCCTCGATACTCAAATAAATCCGCTTTTTTATGATTGAATGAGTTTTTACGGTCCGGCGTCTTTCAAATAATATCTTAAAATCAAGGATTTATGCAACACTTTTTTTTTTTCTGCTTTCAAAACTTTTATCCTTTAAAATCTGTCTCAAAGGATGACTTCAAGGTTGTAAGATGCAAATCGTCAAGATTTGGACATGGAGATTAAAGAGTAATCTAATCGTACGGTTGGGAAGAGTTATAGTTTCCCAAACTTCCAACCACTAACCAAATGTAAAACCTAATATCTATCGGTCTCATCATTTTTTTGGCCATTGTGGGGCCACCAATCTTAAAATCACCTTCCTCCCTTTTTCGTTTTTTGTTACTAATATTAGTTTCTCTTACCTCAGAAGTCTCTCCCGCACCGTACGAGCTGACGTTAGTAAAAAAGAAACGGAAGAGCAGGATACGGGCACGTACACGTGAGAGCAGAGAATCCCAACCCGGATTCGTTTCCACAGATTAAACCGGATTTGATAAACCAAATGATACGTCCGGAACTTTGGTAGTAGTAATTCGAGGATAGCTTCATTCATGCCGGTTCTCGGTCAAGCAAAAGCGCCACCATACCAATTCCGAAGAAGAGGGAGAAAATCTGCCGCCGCCGTCGAGTTTCTCTCTCAAAACCCGCAGATATTCATCTAATCCTTGTAAGATTTTTTGTTAATTTCTCTTTTGTGAATTGACTTTTTTATTTATTAATAGTATTTGGTGTATAATTTTGATCAAAGTTATTTCAGGTTTGCTGATGTTTTCTTCACTTGCAATATGATTCAGATCAATTATTAATTGGATATCTCAACTGCTGCGGAGTAACTTCTTGCAGTTGTGTGTATCTAGGGAAGGGTATAAAGATGGATTTGGTTGCTAGTTGCAAGGTAATTAGGTTTTAATTTCTTATCATTTGGCATTTTTTTGGTTGAATTGTTAATTTTTTCATTTTCTGGTGCTAATTGTGAATGTTGCTTAGAGTAGTTTAATTTTCATATGTTATGGTGGATTGACTCTTTCTTGAAGTAATGAAATGCTTAGATAATTTTAGTATAATAGTATAACTAGTTCTCGATGATAAACATTTAGTATCAGTGATTGATAAGTGTGTATATGTTGAAAGAACAAACTAAAATAGAGCACCCACGGGTGTGACTTAGTGGTCAATGAAGTGGGTTGAGAATAATTCTTAGGTTAGAATTCCGCGGAGGCAAAAATACTAGTAGGTGATTTCTTCCCCATGGTCAAGTCTTGATGGACATAGTTACTCAACACCTATGTTGGTGAGAGGTAGTAGGGAATTAAAAGGCAGCCCGGTGCACTAAGCTCGTGCTATGCACGGGTCCGGGGAAGGCCGGACTACTCGGTGGAATTAGTACCATGTTAAAAAAAGGGAACAAACTAAAAGTAGAAAGGGGCCTAAGCCTTGATGAGTAGTATTACCCGATAACTGTATTGGTAGGAGGTAGCAGGTACTCTGCGGAACAATTGAGGTATGCGCAAGATTATCGGACACCACCGTTTCAAAAGAAGAAAGTAGAAAAGGAAGATGCCCGAGAATGTGAGCATAGTGATAATCCCGTAAGTGGTCTGTCCTGGTGGTGGATTAAGAAATGTACCAAATGATTCTGGTGTTTAGACACTCCAAACGCGCCTGCATTTGTGGAAACTATATGGGTTATGCGCTGATGTATGTTATGTGTCGAATTGCATGTTGCTTAATATTCTGATTTTAAAGTTAAAAATTAAGTAGTTAGCGGTTGGCCTAGTGATTCCTGTTTTATAGGTTCTAGAATCTAGGCGTGGTTTATGTAAATATATTTTCATATCAATTTACTGACTACTATCTGCTGCTGGAATTAATGAATTAGTTGGTTTTGGTGACAATTGTTTGTATCTTGTAGGATAAATTGGCATATTTTCGGATAAAGGAGCTCAAAGATGTTCTGACTCAACTTGGTCTTTCAAAGCAAGGGAAGAAGCAGGTTTGTAGATTTTCTATGCATTTTGAGGTTTTATGGTTGAAACATGGCTTCTTTGTTTTTTGTTCAGGTAGGTGACTGATGTGTTCGCCTTTCATACAAATCATACTTCGCTACATTATCATTTGTGAGAGGGAGACCTGTGATAATGAGCATGGCATTGCAATTTTTATGACCTGTTATCCTCATTATCTGTATTTTAATTAATTTAGGACTCTTTTCTCATGCTGAATTTTGTTAGCCCTCTCGTCTATCGTTTCCAAATGGTAAATGATGTTACCTGTGCAGCTGTCTCCTCGTGTTTTGAAATAGAAGCCTTAGTTTAGGTATCTGCAGATAGTGTTACAGAATGGGAAGGCTTGTTGGGATTTTTTTTTTGATTTTGCACCGGGTGTCCGAGTCTCTTCGAGCCCCGACTAATCCCGGGGTGCACAGGCCCTCTGCAAGGAGTTTCCCGCAAGTGCACCACGGTTAATTCAGGTTTTACCCAGTCCGATGGCCCTCAGAAATTGTTTGCACCCAGTGGGTTTCGAACTTGAGACCTTGAAAGGGAGCAAACCCCAAGGCTCAAGTCAATTGCCACCAGGCCAACCCCTGATGGTTTGGCTTGTTGGGATTTTTCTCAGCTTAATATTACGTTATCCCAAAACATGGGAATGGAAGGGCTTCTTTTCCCTTTTTGGTTGGCGCATTAGATCTTAGTCTTATTCTTTATCTTTCGTCTAGGATCAACATTGTCTATCTTCATGATTAACAGATTAAGCATAGAATAGTTGCATTCTTGCACAACATTTGTTACAGCTACATGTTAGTTTGATGTTTAACGCTAGTGTTTGGTAATGCAGGACCTTGTTGATCGCATATTAGCTACACTTGCTGATGAAAGAGGTGAGCAGCCACATTTCTTGCTTGACGAAGCTGCTGGGAAATCTTAGACTTATCTTGTTTGTTGTGGGTTTTCTTTGTGTGTTTCACCGTTTTATGTTTATCATTCACTTGCTTCCTTTTAGTACACGCCATTCTTGTTCTGGAGTTGCTGATGATACATACGCATTTCTGTTGGGGATTTAGAATCTTCGTTTTTTCCTTTTATTTTTCCAACTGGAGGTACCAGGTTTCCTAATTATTCAATCGAATATATCTGCAGCTCGCCTCCCTCGTTCTAGTGCAGTTCTTGTGGGACACATGTATGATTTTATTCTCTGTCTGGGATGTTGTAAGGGTTGTAATGCTTGAAATTATCTTTCATAATAAAATCTTACCCATTGTCTTGGTGATCATTGTTTGATAATAGTGAAATTGCTTAAAACTCAACTTTTCAAATACTTGTTAATTGAGGGGTTATTCTGTGTGTGTTTTTCATGTTTAGTGTGCTTGTATATACATTATTTCTGAATCTCGCTTTTAGCAGCTGGATTTGTTTGCGATCATGGTTTTTTGATAACTGATTCTCACATGCCTTTTTGATGCTGAACAGTTTCAGGAATGTGGCCAAAGAAAAACAGTGTTGGGAAGGAAGATGTTGCAAAGCTTGTTGATGACATTTACAGGTATAAAGCAGTTACAATCTCAGGATACACCTATCTGAAAGGGGAGAGGTGGACTTTGATGTTTAAGTCTCCCTATTCCATTGTTTCATTCAGTTGGACATGTCTGACAACATCATTTTCTCATGAACTTTAAATGAATTGCATAAGTGAGACTTTTGCCTCATAATTGGTACTCACAAAGAAATTCTTCTGTTTTATGCATAGTTAATCTTTCTTTGTCACCCAGAAAAATGCAGGTGGGTGGGGCCACTGAGCTAGCATCGAAGTCACAAGTCATCTCGGATAGTAGTAATGTGAAGTTAAAAGAGGAAATTGAAGACTCTTCTTACCATATGAAAATTCGCTGTGTGTGCACAAGCTCGTTACAAACTGAAACAATGATTCAGGTTTTACTTTTGTACTAATTCTCTTGTCTCCCTTACTCATACTTATGCATACATATATTTTCGATATACTATTGACTGGGTAAAGCTCCTCTTGTGCTGAGATTCTCTTTCAAAAGATATACCAAATATGCTTATGTATTATGAATCTCATTATTTGCTTATAATATTTCCTAGTTAGGCTTTTACAGAATTGGATCTTTTGCATGTTGGACTATCGTGCTCATCTGTAAATTGCATTTTTATTGCTACTATGATGAAAATCATCTTGTTCATTCGTACATTGCTGTGATTTCAGCGTAATGTATGCCCTTTTTAATTTTTAAATCTCTGTCACGATGAGGGGTTATGTATTTCTTGTGTGTGATGAGGTGCATTAATACATGGTGTCAGCCTGAGCTTATTATATTCCCAACCAGCCTAAGCAGTTGAAGCTTCCATTTCTTGTACTCGATGTATCACATTTGTGTCTTATGATGTAATCTTGCTTGCAGTGTGAAGACAGAAGATGTCACACTTGGCAACATGTGCGTTGTGTTATCATACCAGATAAGCCGATGGAGGGTGGTGATCCACCAATTCCACCTACAACTTTTTACTGTGAATTGTGCAGATTGGGTCGCGCTGACCCGTAAGTGTCACTTTTAGTGTTTACTTCACTTTTATCTTGTCCCATTAACCGAAGTAATTGTGTGATGTGGCCGTGTTTCCTTTGTCTTTTAATGGGTGCTGCATTTAGTCACACATCTTCATTTTGAGGATTATTCTTTACAAATAAATCATGTTTTAGAAATCTCTAGATGTCAAACATGCAGGTGTTTGGTTCTACTTTCTATTAAAATATTCTAGTTCTCTTCCACTCAAAAAAGTTATCTTTTGACATTATTTATTTATAAATCTTTGACATCTTAAGTAGGTCAATTTGACATTAAGGCTATATTTTGGCTTTTCCCTCCACTGGATGAGCCAATGTGTTGGACCGATTGACAAGAGAACTAGGCTGCCTCCCCCTTATTTTAGGTAGAAACCAAGGGTACTAATGGGGCATAGGGGTGGTCTCATTTTATCTGTAAGTACAGTGATGTGATCTAGGAGTTGTGAGAGTTGTTAGTGGCAACTGGTTTGAGAACCTTAAATGATCTAACCTGTATGTTATTTTCTGCAGTTGGTCTGAAATTCACTGGGGGTAAACATTTACCTTATATTTTCGCATCCATAACATGTGAAGTCTGAGTAGCATTTTTTTTCCAGTATAGCTTGTTATCCATAAGCCTGGTAAACAAATGGGTGCTAACCTTGAATTTTGAGTGCATGGGAATAAGATCTGACACTTTATTTACCATGGATATGGCTACACAAATGACCATGTGATGTGGCTTTACTTTGTTATATAAATACTTTATATGGTATTGCTTGTTTTACCTTCCATAACTGAATTCTCTATATGCAGCTTCTGGGTGACAATGGGACACCCTTTATACCCTGCAAAGTTGTCTATTACAAGCGTTCCTGCCGATGGGTGAGTTACCTGCAACTTTGTTTCAGCTATCTGTTCCCTATTATTGCTGCTACAGTTCTTATTACTTGGGCTTATTTTGTTTAAGGTGTTGACAGGCAGTTTCTATTGCCTGTTTTGGTGACTATTAATAAAGAGAATTTTTTGTTTGTTTTCCCCTGAAATGATGCCAAAGGATGATGTCAAAGGATGGCCTTTGATTGCCGCAAATTGATTGGTGCACTTGTATATTCTTCTTGCTGTTCCATGTGATTTTTTTTTCTGTTGTCTGCTTTTGATATTAGGGCAAGTTGTTTGTGGTCAGTGAATTTTGAAAACTTGTCAAAAGACTTGCGCTAGTTTAATCTTGTATCTTGTGCATGTACGATTTTTATTTAGTGTATAAGTGGATGTCTTGGGTTTGTGTTTGCATCTGTATCTGTTGCAAGTGGTCACTTCAATGTAGGAGGATTCTCTATTAAATGGTGATTTTCATTTTCTTTTTCCTTTAGATATCTGTATAAATTGTTTAGAGGATTTATGCTTCTGCCTATCTTGCTGAATTATTTGTTCTATCATCCACATGGCATGTTCTGTTTTCCTATTTTTTTGGATTTGTAGCTATGCAAGTATGTTATCCCTTTTCTAGTTACTCATCTCGTCTGTGTATTTTCAGCACGAACCCTGTGCAGAGTATTGAGAAAACGTTTCAGATAACCAGAGCAGACAGAGACTTGTTGGCAAAACAGGAATATGATCTCCAGGTAGTTGATTCTCTTAGTGATGGTTTCAGATTAGAAAAAGTCCTTTTGTATTCATTGTGTTTGTTCTACAAACTTGTCAGGCTTGGTGCATGCTTCTCAATGACAAAGTGCAATTTAGGATGCAGTGGCCTCAATATGCAGATTTGCAGGTGAATGGTATGCTCTGTCCTATGTTGCTTCTTTTTAATCCTGCTCCAATTGGAAGTAAATGCTGAAGTTATATCTTTCCTCAATAGTTATCTCCTGTCTTCAATAAAGTATTATGTCTTAGTTATGTTTCTCTCTCTAGTTTATTGTTTTTTGGCCTTAAAGAACTCAGGGGGTGACATAAACCTGAGATAGTATTCTGATTTTCTTTCTTAACTTAAAATATTGCTCGTGTAATATTTTCCTGTGTGTTCTGCTGAAAAGATTCAATTGCCATAAATGCAGTGAAGATTGCATTAAAATTTTCTTTCCAGAAGATCTTTTCCCTGTGTATTAACTTCAGTTGAATCTCAACCAACAGGGGTTCCTGTGCGTGCGATAAATAGACCTGGCTCTCAATTGTTGGGTGCTAATGGTCGAGATGACGGCCCTATAGTGAGTATTAATAGCATGCTCTTTTATTTATGCTTCTTGGGGAGTGAATATGTGTGTTTTGGTATTTTGAAATGGAAAAAGTAGCAAATTATAGTATGTCTCATATGGACTCTAAATCAATGTGTGATTCAAGTTTGGAAAATTGATCAAATTAGTCCAGAAAAGCAAAAGGAACTAAATTTTGGGATAGAGCATATATCCTTCTTGTTTGTTTTTAGGAACAGTTACAGTACAACTGTGATTCATTTCAGAGGCATTTCTCTTATTATATGCCTTACCATTTTATCAGATCACACCATGCACCAGAGATGGAATCAACAAAATCACATTAACAGGATGCGATGCTCGTGTCTTTTGCTTGGGGGTTAGACTTGTGAAGCGGCGTACTGTTCAACAGGTAGTCAAGTTTGACCAGCATTATGCAATGTAAATTATCTCTTGCAAAGTAACTTTTTAACCTGCTCTTATTCAGTATTCAGTTGAAGTTTGAATTGGAATTTTTCAATTTGTTGAAAAGACAAATTTTTTTTCAATAAAAGCACACTAGTCCGATGTCAAAGGTATTTACAGTTTTTTTGGGTATTGCACATTAACGGCATATGGGTGGTTTGCATGTAGATTGCACATCTTATTAGGTATCAATACTAATCCAGGTTGGTGCCGAGTCAGTACACTGCATTCATAATGCACCATACTCCGTATTACACAATTGTACACCCTTTCCGTTACTCCATGTCCCAATCTATGTGATATTTTTTCATTTTTAGTCTGTCCAAAGGTACAATACTTTCCTCATTTAGAAACAATTTACTTTTAAACTTTCCATTTTATTTTAATGAGATGTTTTATAGCAACATCTACTACTAATATATAAGAGAGGATAAACAGTTGATGGTCAACATGCCTGCTTGGCACCTAAAGGGCGTTTTGGTAATTTCAGTTAAAATAGAGCAATATGATTGCTTAAAAAGGAACTTTACTGTAGCTTCAGCATAATCTTTTGAGTGTTTTTGACTAAATTGCCCCTGGGCTTATGTCATTAACCATCACCACACACTTCTACACTCTAATCCCTCATGTGGGCCCCACGTCCCACCCACCCAACTTTCTCCCTAATAGTTTAGTGATGCACTTGGAGGTCCCATTTATCTTTCCCATTTCTTTGTTTGATTTATATTGTTTCAGTGTTGATTGATTAGAGTAACTAATATGTGGTATTTAGTACTATTGTTTACTCAAAAAAATAATGCTTTATAAATTTTAATATCTAAATGTGAACTTTTTACTTTAATTATCTCAAAAGTCTAATGTAACTTGTGAAATATAGTTATTTTTGTTTGAAAAAGTCTCTCTCATTAAAAGAATCCCTATTAAACTTATTGGCATCAATTCTATTGAGTTATCATCTCTTACATTGCATATATATTGTTTGTCAACATCGTAATTTTTAGTTTATTCTTGAAATCTTACATGATCAAGCAATTAAAAAAATGAACATTATTTATTAGTCTATCTAGTAGACATAAAAAGAGCATTTTAAATTTTTAATAAAGCGTAATATTTATTAATAATGATGTCATAAGGAAGAATAAAGAAGAAAGATATACGATAAATTGCAAATTACTACAATATACATATGCAGTAAGAAAAATGAAAGCAGAAAAGTATGCTATATCATTACCATTAATTCTTTATCGCCTTTGATAATTGCAAAGTATAGTTACCTCATTTTAATTATGCATAATTTCATGTGGACTAAGTAATTAAATGTACAGACAAATATGTCAAATTGTGTACTTACATTAAACTACACTCAAATTCAATCACATAAAAACTTCCCAAACAAGCTCTGAGAGTTTAAATATTGGAGCTTCAAATTATCTATATATATTATATTTTTTGAGTTAAATATGATTTATGATTAAATTTAATAGTTTTATAATTTAGCTCTGGTTATATTTTAATACAATTGGCTGTGCTGGAGGGATAGGGGAAAACAGAGTTGGGAGGAAGAGGATGGTAGAGGCGAGAAACAACTTGGGGAGTGTAAAAACAAAAAGGATGAGAAATCAAATAAGTTGTAGTGTTCTACTGACCGCGATAAAAATTGGGAAGGTGGTGAGAGGGAGGGACTGGATCAGAGAGAGAGTTTGTAAAAGTGTGTGCTTTGCAGCACCTATGATGGCAGGATAGTAAGGGGAGAGAAACAGAGGGAGCACCTATGATATTCTGGGTTTTATAGACAATTGAGTACCTTCACAGAGAATTATTGTGAAGATTTACTATAGTATACATCTTGTATGCATGGAATTTTTATTACTTTATTGAAAATAATGAGTAATAGATTTGTAACCTGGAAGATGAAAGTAGCGGAAATGAGGAATGGTGAGATGGATGTGTGGGCAGACTAGGAGAGATATGATTAGGAATGAAGATATTCCGGACAAGGTGAGAGTGACCTATGTGGTAGACAAGATGCGGGAAGCGAGACTTAGATGGTTCGGGCATGTGAAGAGGAGATGCACAGATGCCCCAGTGAGGAGGTGTGAGAGGTTGACTGTGGCGGGTCCTAGGAGAGGTAGAGTTAGGCTGAAGAAGTATTGAGGAGAGGTGATCAAGCAAGACATGACTAGGGGTGTGCATTCGATTTTGACCCTTATCGATAATTACTTATCGATTATCGATTTGTATATATGCTTATCATTATCGTTTCAATAAGGTTTCGATTTTTTCGATTTTGATTTATATATTTGTGGGGCTTATCGATTCGGTTATCGATTACGCCAATAAGAAAATTTGCGGGACTCCACGGAAAGTATATCGCTATGATGACTACAGAAGAATACGCAAATAAAGAAAAATAACCGTTTCTACATCAAAGAAAAAAGGGTACCTGACTAAACTTGCATCATGAAATTATTCCTCACCTAAATATACATAGCAAACAACCAGAAAAAGAACACCATTTCGAGGGCTGTAAGCACCACTGCGTCTCAGTTGATGTCACGGAAACTTTAGTTTTGAAACAATTCTCTCTTTCAAATATTATAATCCAACTAAAAGTCAACGCTAACTAAGTTCCCGTTCCAAGCTACAGACCTTCAATTTCAAATTCTCATCCAGTATCTTTATCATTGTAGCAAATCTCGAACACATGGTAATTTAAGAAAACCAATATCTAGGAAGATCAGATCAACAAGTAAATCAAAAGTTTTTCCATAAAAAAATAATTGATCACAACACAAAATTGCCGGAAAGTAGTATACTTAACGACAAGAACTTACGTGTAGATGCCGATGATGGGGAAAGCAAGAGAGTAGCACTGATCCAATTCTCTAAAACTTTGTGATGGATTTGACCAAAAGTGGCGCTGAAGAATGGGTAGAGGAAATAATAGGGTTAGGGACTTAGGGTAAAGAAAAGGGTATTATAGAATAAGGGTATATTTGTCTTTTTAGTATATCTTATCGGTTTATCGATAAACCGATAATCGAAGAGGACAAAATCGAAATCGAAATCGATAAACCGATAACAAATAATCGATTTGATTTATCGATAAACCGATTCGAATGCACACCCCTAGACACGACACATCTTCGGTTTACGGAGGACATGACCTTTGATATGAGGGTGGAGTGGTCGAGGATAAGGATAGTAGGTTAGTAAGGATAAGGATGGTAGGCTAGTAAGTAGTCGAACGTATTTCCTTTTCAAACCAGTATTTCTTTTCCATGCCTGTAGTACTAGTGTTCTCGTATTTCCTATTCTTAGGTTTCTATTACTAACGATTGTTTCTTTTGTTTTGGTTATATTATTTTTCTGGTTGTTGTTACTGGTTCTCTTTTCATATTTCTTTGTCATAACTGTTATGATTATGCTTTCCTTGAGCCGAGAGTCTATCGGAAATAACCTCTCTGCCTTCACACGGTAGGGCGTACACTCTACCCTCCTAGTGGGATTATATTGGGTATGTTGATGCTGCTGTTGTGTATTTTTTTTTTTGGATGAAGTAAACTGTTGTGTATTTGTAACTTGACCTCTGGCCTAGATCAACTCAAGTTAAATGAAGTTTCTATCGTTATGCTCAAAAAATCAAATATGAAACTTCATACATCTTAAAGTTTATATT
The DNA here is from genome assembly GCA_026770625.1 of Nicotiana glauca. Lineage (NCBI taxonomy): Eukaryota > Viridiplantae > Streptophyta > Magnoliopsida > Solanales > Solanaceae > Nicotiana > Nicotiana glauca. The sequence continues at coordinate 46,838 of MU719187.1, read as the reverse complement.
GGGTATGTTGTTGTTGTTGTGTATTTGTAACTTGACTTCTGGTCTAGATCAACTCAAGTTAAATGAAGTCTCCATCGTTATGCTCAAAAAATCAAATATGAAACTTCATACACCTTAAAGTTCATATAATTCAACTGAATTTTATGAAAGCCTTTCATTTGCTTTTTTTCATGTTTTGATTTTCCCAAAATGTGCTGTACGCATGGAATTTTTATCACTTTATTGAAAATAAAGAACAGTAGATTTGTACCTTGGCCTCTAGCCTAGATCAACCCAAGTTAAATGAAGTCTATATCGTACTGCTTAAAAAATCAAATATGAAACTTCATACACCTTAAAGTTCGTAAAATTCAACTGAGTTTTATTAAAGCCTTTCATTTGTTTTTTTAAACCTGGAAGTCAGATATTCCCAAAGTGTATCCTAATTTTGGCCTGATTCTTCTTCTGGAATCCCCTTGAAAGATATTGTCTCTCGTGTAAACAAGGTGCTCTGCCAACTGAGCTATAGCATTTATTGCTTCTGAGTAATGTTTTACGAGGTGTCAAGGTCTTAAATTGAAACAAAAGTTGATCCAAAAGCAAACCAAGTATCTTACAGACAATTAAGCAATCAACAGTTTTCATGATATCAAGATTATACGATGGCTATAGCTTTCCAGTTCTGGCCTTAATATATTCCAGATATTGTTATAAAAAAGAATAGATCCTGATAGCTTTGTATTTACATGAACATAGAGATGTTAATATACAAGGGATCTTCTGTATAGACTGTTTTATGGTTTCTGATATAATTTATTTTATTGTTAGGTTCTTAGTTTGATCCCAAAGGAGTCAGATGGTGAGCAGTTTGAAGATGCTCTTACTCGCGTTCGTCGTTGTGTTGGTGGTGGGACGGCCACTGAAAATGCCGATAGTGATAGTGATCTGGAAGTGGTTGCTGATTGTATTCCTGTCAATCTTCGCTGCCCTGTAAGTGCATATCAAACTTATAATCCTGTTGCTTGCAGTATCTATTATTTGGTGTTGTTAAGTTAATCACTGTGTTATCTCTACATCCATGCCCCTTCAAAGTTAGATAATCAAGCTGCAAGCTTGTGCAATTGCTCACAATGTGGTCTTAGTCGACCCCTAGAGCTCTATTTTTGATTCAAGAGCCACCACTAGCCACAATCTTAGCTAGCGTTTGGGCATAGATTTGATTGAAACTTGAAAAGAGTTTTTGAAGTTGTGTTTGGACCTGCATTTTATATGAAGAAAAGTTGGAAGTTTTGTGCGTGGAATAAAAAATTTCACCCAAAAACTGCCCTAAACCAGTTTATGGGAACTTGTAAATTTTAGAATTTTTGTTCCCAAAACATGATCATATTTCATAAACAAACATTGTTCTCAATTTTTTTTTTTTGAATAAATGAAGCCAAAATTTATGGCCAAACGGGAGCTTAGTCTTGGACGTTATTTAAGTGTTTATTTTATTGTTTGAACAAGAAACCGTAGGATTGACATTTAGGTATCACCTGATCAAGAAAACATGGTGGTGCCCAGGCTCCCGAGAGGTCTTCCTACTGTACTGGTGTCCACCTTGTATCCTGCTATGATTATGTGAATTAATTTCCTTGGAGGAATCCTAAATGTTAATCCATGTGTCCACCTTGAATCCTTGTATCCTGCTATGATTATGTGAATTAATTTCCTTGGAGGAATCCTAAATGTTAATCCATGTGTCCACCTTGAATCAATATTTTCAATGTTTTTCTTCTATTTGGATTCTATCCTCTGTATGGCCTTGTTGCAATATTTTATTGCCGTGTAGTGCAGCACGAGTCATAGAGGGCTTAATTTTATGTATGTGCATTACAGATGAGCGGTTCAAGGATGAAAGTTGCTGGAAGATTCAAACCTTGTATACATATGGGCTGTTTCGATCTTGAAGTCTTTGTTGAAATGAATCAAAGGTCAAGGAAGGCAAGGAACTATGACCCAGAACTAGATGTTTCCGCCAGCATAATATCTAAGTTTCCATCATATTATCCACCGAATATTGTTTGTTTACAAATCTTGTTCATGTGATGCAGTGGCAATGCCCCATCTGTCTCAAGAACTACGCTTTGGAGCATGTCATCATAGATCCATATTTCAATCGAATCACTTCTCAGGTATTGCTTGTTTTTGTTTATGATAATAATTACTCCGTCCGTTTCATATTATATGAGGTAGTTTGACTCGGCACGGAGTTTAAGAAAAAAGAAGACTTTTGAAACTTGTGGTCTTAAAAGCTTAAGGGGTAAAAAGTTTGTGGTGCCATGACATGTGTGGCTATAAAAGCTTTTCATTAAGGGTAAATGGGTAAAATGAATGAGTTTAAAGTTGAATTATTTCCAAATTTAGAAATGTGTCATTTGTTTTGGAACAGACTAAAAAAGAAAGTACCTCATTTAATATTAAATGGAGGGAGTATGTCTTAACCTTCTTTAACTGATTTTTCACTCGGTTTTGCGGTACAGCTGCAAAGTTGTGGAGAAGATGTTGCAGAAATTGAAGTGAAACCTGATGGTTCTTGGCGTGCAAAGATAGAAGGTGATCAACGGAGTCTTGGGGATCTTGGGCGCTGGCACTTACCTGATGGAAGCCTGAGCGAATCTCTAGATATAGAGTCGAAACCTAAGCCTGAAATTCTTAAGCAGATTAAACAGGAAGGAGGCTCTGATGGCAACGGTCTTAAAGTTGGATTGAGGAAAAACAGAAATGGTTTGTGGGAAATCAGCAAACCAGAAGACCAGACATTTTCATCCGGAAGTAGATTGAGAGGCAATTTTGGTCAGGATATCATTCCAATGAGTAGCGGTGCCACTGGTAGTGGCAAAGAAGGTGAAGATGCCAGCGTTAATCAAGATGGCAATGGGAAACTTGACTTTTCGAACAATGCGTTTGATCTTGAGGCCATTTCTCTTATTGACCCAACGTATGGTTTTGGCAACGAAAATCCGTCGGTACCAGCAGGAGATGCTGAAGTTATAGTACTAAGTGATTCTGAAGAAGAAAATGAGCCAATTATTTCATCTGGGCCTATCTTTAATAACAACCATAGTGATGCACCTGTAGTTCCTTTTCCAGGTCAGTCACAAGGAATTCCGGATTCTTTTCATGACTCTACGCTGGTTAACGGTGGGAATTCATGCCTCGGGCTGTTCAATTCTAATGATGATGAATTTGGGATGAACATGTGGTCTTTGCCTTCTGGAACCCAAGGGGGGCCTGGTTTTCAGTTATTTAGTTCTGATGCTGATGTTTCAGGATCTTTAGTAGATGTGCAGCATGGTTCTATTAACTGTCCCAGTTCTCTCGCTGGCTACGGGTTGGCTGCAGATACCGGCATTGGATCTACTTCTCTTCTTCCTGAAACATATGCAAATCGCCCCAATGCTAATATAAATGACAGTTTAGTTGATAATCCCCTAGCATTTAGTGGTAATGATCCCTCACTTCAGATATTTCTTCCTACTAGACCATCTGATACGTCAGTTGTGGCGACGAGGGATCAGCCTGATGTTTCAAATGGCGTTGGTACTGAGGATTGGATATCACTTCGACTTGGTGGCGATGGAGGTGTTCATGGTGATTCTGTTGCAAATGGGTTAAGATCTGGGCCGCAAGTACAAACAAAAGACACTGCCTTGGACTCATTGGCTGATACTGGTATCTTCATGTTCTCCTGTTTTTTTTTCTTTTCTTTTGTGTGTGTGTGTTTGGGGGGGG